>VWZD01013483.1:3116891-3246735 GCA_013396695.1 Sakesphorus luctuosus | reverse complement strand
GGCGGAGGGGCCGGGCCGCCCCCCGGGGCCGCCCGACGGAGCCGCGCCCCGGCGAGCCGCCTGGGCCAAGCGCCTGGCGCGGAGGCTGCGAGGTGAGGGAGAGCCGCTGCCCCGGCGCGCACCCCTCCGCCCGGGCCCCGCTTCCTGCAGGCTGTCGCTCAGAGGAACCCGTGCGGGTTGCTTGTAGTCCCTTTAGCTTGTTGTGCATCCACCCCTTTTGCTCCTTGTCCTCTTTTTCTTCTGCCCGTATTCTTTTCCCATCCCCTGCCTGACCATCTGCCCTTGCCCATCCCTGTGTCCCCATCTCTTCGTGCACATCCATCTTCTGATCCGCTTCCCGGTTATGCCCCCCCAGCACACGCAAATGCACCCGCCGCACCTCACTCCTTTCATTCCCCTGGAGCTCAGACCTCTCTGCTTCCCAGCTCTTGCTCCTGCCTGCTTCCTGCGAAAGACACTCGCACAGCGGAGGTTTAGGTCAGACTCGGGAGGAATCTCTTCACAGAAATGATGATCAGGCATTGGAATGGGCTGCCCAGGGAGGTGGTGGAGTCACCGTCCCTGGAGGTGTTTATGGAAAGACTGGAGGTGGCACTTAGTGCCATAGTCTAGTTGACATCATAGTGTTCAGTCATAGATTGGACTTGACTATCTCAGATGTCTTTTCCAACCTCATTGGTTCTGTGATAGTTTCTGGGTATATCTGCCTTTCTGACCCAACACCGGGTCTTTGGACAGTTAGAGCACAGTGCTTGTCCTCCTCTCTTTTTCAGCTTTACCTTTCCTATAGAAGGTGGCTAGGATGGCAAACAATGCTTAGAGTGGGTTTGCTGGAGGGGTATTTGAATCACTTTTGGTTTTCTGCAGTACTATGCAGTGCCTTGGAGCTGCCCTGGATATTCCAGAGCTGCCTGTTGATGCACAGCTGGGGCCAGGGCCATAGTTTGAAGCAAAACCAGGTGCACATGAAATGAACATTTGGGATGCTGTTCTAAGCTCACTGCCTTAACTCTGCACTGAGCTGGCCTTGTAAGTACAATATTGATTTGACACAGCAGAGAAAATGGTGGATGGGGAGTTCTGTGGATTCAAGGTTGTGGGAACACATGGAAAACTGCCCCCTTCCTTTTCAGAGAAGCTTAAAATGTCAGTATCAACCTGAGGATTTTAAACATAGAATTTAAGTGTCAGACAAAACCTTTACAGTTACAAAGCTGCAGAAAAAGTCAACTATATTTAGAAAATGAAGTTTTGTCTTCTAAAATACTGCCTTTCTGGAGTGATAGGCAGTATTGTTACTGGCTGACACAACATCAGCAGAACTATCAAAACAAACTTGTTTTTAAGCAAGAATTTGTAAATTTACCTATTGTATGTCCTGTACCCTTTCTTTGATGTTACATGCATTCCAAGATCATTTGCTCTAATGATTCCTCTGGCTTGGGCTGTATTGCACCAACACAAATCTCTCTTGAACATTGCAGGTTTTTAGGTGCAAGTCTTGCAAGACTTGCAGAGATTACAGAACACAGCATGTTTTCTTTTCAGTAGATTTTATGGGACAATGTGCAATGTGCAGGTCACTTCATAGCAAGAGATCAGAATGACCAGGAAAAACACCAATAATGATTGTGTTACACGTGAACTGGCACCACTGTGTTTTGGAGTCTTTAGTGGTGTGTTTACTTTAGAGTGTCTCTGAGATATGTAATTGCCTGGGAAAGGGGCTGCTTCACATGGAGAAAGTAAATTTCATAAAATTTTATATGTATATAAAATACTTTTATAAAAATTCTCATCTAAATACACTGTTCAGATGAACCTTTCATGCTGGTTGTTGCCAAGAAGGAGCGTCCTCTGTATGTTTTTAACTATGGTGAAAACCAGCAGTGTTTGTACATGAGGTGAGTGAGACTGACTTAGTAATGAACTGGCATGAGTTGCTACTGTTGGTTCTCTCTGTCGTGATTTGTGCAGTAATACTCTAAACTGATTACCCAGACCAGGACTGATTTTGGTTCTGGTTTCTGAGCCCTTTTGAACCTGAAGGCAGAGCTTAATAACATGCCACTTGTCTAAGGTCAGAGTATTCGCAGACGGAAAGAAAGCCCATCAAACAGACAGACTCACTGCCATGAGATACTGCTCTAATGAAGGCTTGCTGAAATGATTTGTTGAATCATCTGTTCATCTGCATCCACAACTTAGGGTTGTTTATGGATGGAGAAAGAATGCTTATTTTCAGTATGTTGTTTTAGCAGGTGGGGTTTTTTTGTTTATTTTTAAGCACACACACATATATATATATATATTCAACTTGTTCAGCTGAGCAAGCAGCAGAACCAAGAACAGGCTTTTGGTGAAGCTGCATGCTGTGCTGGGCAGAGTGAGTGCAGCTGAGCCTTCAGTGGCATCACTGTCAAGCAGATGTTACCAGAGGTGTTGTGGCCCTGCTCTGATAGATGGATCCCTTACCTGTCCTGCAAACTAAAAGCAATGTATCTTGGGCTAGAATGACCACTTCCAAAGCTGATATGTGTCAGTAGCTTGAATTTCTAATTTCTGCCTTCAGGCTGAAAGATGAGGACCATTTGTGACATGATAATGTTATGCATCCGTTAGACTGGAGCAATCTCTTTTTCTACTGGGCATGAGCCAATTAATCAAGTACATGTTGTATGAGGAATCACGAAGTTACACTTTGTTACAACGTAAGAAGTCAGAAGAATATTTCCTATAATGGCCATGGATCAAGCTGCTTCTTGCTGTTTGAGACAGTCATTGTGCACTGGTAGTATTCTATTTTTAGCTGTAAAATGAAAAAACTTGAACTCCTCTCCTAGGAATGTTTGGAGTGGATTTATCCTGGAGTGGTTATTACCCACAGTTTCTGTTGATTTCTGGCCTGCCTCTATAGGCAAGTGTAGCTGAAGTTACTCAAGTAGACAGGTGCTTTTCCAGCTCTTTCATGAGAATTTGCATAGTCGTGGGCACAGGAGATATCTGGGTGTGACTTTGGTGCTGTGGAGGTACTGCAGGGTGCTGTGCTTGCCTAAGTAACACCTTTCTGAAAATGCGATCACTGCACTACACAGTGCAGTCAAATGGCTGATGTCAAGCCTGACATTATTACAGGGCACTTGAAGGATAGCTGAGATTTTTATATTGGAAAGAGCACTCTCTAGGGAAATTCCATCTCACTAGACAGAACTAAACAAGTGGGATTAATCCTTTGGACATCACAGTGATATTGTTACCATAGCTAAACATAGTCTTCATTACTGAAGAATATTCAATGTCAGTTCATACTTTACTTGCTGTCAGTAAGAAAAATGCAGAGAGGATTTAAGGTAATGGGATTTTGATAATTGTAACTGTTGGGGAAACCATAACAGGAGTTACTAAGTGAATAAAAAGTCAACTACTTCAGACCAGCAGTATTTTAGGTTCTTCTCTTTGTGAATTCTTTTCATATTCTAACAAAAGTCTCTGTGAAGTGGCTTTAGTCCCTCTAGTTTTGCAGATCTCTTCAGTAAACATCCCAGATGCTAAGAGGAGAGGAGGGGCTGAAAGTTGTCAAAGAGTTTTGATGGGTAAAAACAAGGTCTCTTACCAGAGCTGGGCTGGAAAGGTAATCTAAGCTGCCCCGTGCTTGCTCACCTGGTGCTATCATGTCCTCATGCGCATCAGTACTGAGTATGTTGGGCATTTCTTGAAAGGTTTTCTTAGTTATTGTTAAATGAAGATATCAAATATCCATCCCCGTCACTGATTGTTACTTTCATGAAGAATGCATCATGACATTTTCACTTAGTTGAACTATTGCAGGATTATTGGGACATGTGAACTAAGGATTGTGAGACTGTTTTGTTGTTTTCAGACAAAGCATCTTTGTCTGAGGGTCACTTTCCTCTTGTTCCTTCAGCATCATTCCTTCCCCAGAATTTCTGTGCGGTCAGGTTAGTTAGTGATATGTATCTTGGCCTGAGTTCTTTCAGAACTTCAGACTTTTACATAAATCTGAATTACTTTATATGCTTCTGTACCTTATAAACTTGGCTTTATGATTATATAGGCATATGTGTATATGTAAGTACATATGCATTATATATATTACCTGTGTGCATTATATATGTTACATATATGTATGCATATGTATATAACACATTATATATATGTGTAAACAGAAAGATTTTAATTTCCTGTGTATCTAACAATTTATTGTAAGACAAAATTTCATCTTTTTTTAATCATTACTTTTTGACAACTCTTCTGAGTTTATATACTCTTCAGATAAGCTGTTTGAGCTACATACAGAATGAATACAAGAGATTGTTAGTTGTGCTTTGTTGAATAAATTAATTACATTCTGTCAAAAAGTTGATAAATAGCAAATTTATATAAGGAAACGAAATGTTTTTTGATGCTTGCAGCAGATGTCAACTTAAATCCAGCACTGCTTACCTCTGCTGTTCTTGATGCATCTAAAACAGTATTCTAGTAAGGCAAAAAGGGGATTTATATATATATATATATATATGTTGTAAAAATTGCAACAGCTAATGAAAGCTTCAAGTTGGCTGATGGGCAAATTAGAGTTCGTTTAACATAAAGATCATTATATGATCTGTGGTGTTGTTTGGTTGGCTTTTTGTCTTCACAAATAACTTTCTGTTCTTTGCTGACTCTGTCAGAGTCTAATATGACAGAGTTTGAGTTTGCAAGCTTTCTGCTTCTGCTCACCACATTTCTTATTGGTGAGTAATGTGCTGACAGCTGGGACTTGGCTTTCTCTCCAGCTTAGCTCACTGGCTCTTCCAGCCTTTTCTTCCTCTCTTCCGTAATGTTTTCCTGCCTTTATTATGAGGGTTGCTAGTGAAACGTAGTGCTGTGTTAGAGGCTGAATTTGTTGAGTTCTTTATTATTAGTTACTCTGTAAGTGTTCTTGGGTTTGTGTTTATGTCTTCAAGAATGACCTAATGGGGAGGATTTGGCATTCTGTGTAGTAAGGTTGCAGTCTTTGTCTGTAATTTTTCCAACTTGGCTTTAAAGAGCAGCTTTGAGAAAGCTCACTTATTTTGGGGCTGACACTAGTGAAGATTATAAATTATAATTAAGGAATGTGAACAGAGATTAGTGCTAAAACTGTTAGTGCTTGCTGTGCCTATACAAGAGAAGTTTACTGGTTTACATCACAACTTAAAAATGCGGTAACTGAAATGCTTCTAGAAGCAACATTTTTTTTTTAATACACCTCATATTTGCATATGGAGGGAAGAGCTTCCTTATCCCATCTCTTTGTTAGCAAACAAAGGTCTGCAGCAGGCAGATGAGTCCTTTGTTGTCTTACAGCAGTGATTGCAGATCAACTAAACTCTTCCTTTATTGACAGCTTTGTAATGTGTTTTGACTATCCTTTGTTGCTGTTCCATTTGACTTCAAATTACTGTGGTATGTTTGATGGATCCAAGTTTTTTTCCTAGGGAATTTGAAGTTACTTCATTTCCATCTACTGAGAATGTAAAGTATTTTTGAAAGGTTGGGTGTTTAAAACACTCAAAAAGGATGGAAATTTAGTGTGGTTCTAGAAGAGTGAATTTTATTTTTATATGCATTCCCTCTCATCAGAAACTAAGTTCAAATTGCCTTGCTTTATTTAGGCTTAAATTAAGAGAAGTTCCTTGAAGGTCTAGTCAGCATCAGCAGCTGTTCCCACCTTTTTTTCTGTTCTGTATTAGGCATAGGAGATAAGTGTGGTGGTTACTAACTGTGTTTTGTTGTAAGATGGTTCTTTCTTTTAGGGACTCCATTTAAGAGATCCTTTTGCTTTTCAGTTACCCTTCAGGAAGGGACCACCAAAGTTCAATAGCTTCTCTTACACTGTCTTCTTGAGAATGTCAAGTATGATGTGAAGTGAGTGACACGCAGAAACATTTTGGCTAACACAATTGCTCAGTTTGACAGCCTAGTGGGAGTTTTCATTTAGGCCGCTTCTAATGTTTAATTGATAACTCTTTGTTATGCAGGGAAAGAAACCACGTAGAAATGCTCACCAAGATCCTTGCTACGTCTTTGTTGGACATGCCTTGCCTATTGGGCAGAACATGGTTATGATTTGGGTGTTTTTCAAAATACGTTTGATTCATGTCTCCTCTTACATGGAAAGTTAGTTAAGGCTACTCATAAAGATTCAATAATGAATGAGCATTTTCTTTCATCTAATAATGCTTTTCATATTTAAAAAAACCCCAAAAGCCAAAACAGTGCACTTCCATTTCTTGAAGGATGGCTATCTGTGTGTGTCTTTGTATCCTTGCATCCTTTTTCATGCCATGTGGTTCCAAGTGACAGCTTTTCTGGCAAATCTCCCACAGATTCTGTTAGAGCTCTGCTGAGCCTTTCCTAAATTACTGTGGTATCTCATGAATAGCTAATACTGCCTCAGGTGCTGTTCAGTCTATGAACAAAGTTGTTCTTGCTTAAACTTCTATCAGTTTAAAATTGGCAGAAGAACCTACAGCAGACATGATATGGGTTAAGCTTTCAGCGTCACTTACCAAGTCACTTGTGTGTCAAATATCAGACACCTGTGCACATCATTATATATGTTTTCCTTTTAAGGTCTGTGGGGGACAAGACTCATGGAAGAAAGCAACACCAGCAGAGAGCGATACCTGAAAAGTGTTTTACGGGAGTTGGTTACTTACGTGATTTTCCTTGTGGTCTTGTGTGTCTGTAAGTACCATTCGGCACCAGTGCATACAGTTCTGTACTATCTGCTTGCTGTCTGTGGTTCCAGAATGAAGGTTGTTGGATGTAGAAGAAGAATTAATGGGCAGGTGTCAAGGCAAATACTTGGAATCAAATATTTATCTTGTTTCTGTGCATGGATTTTTGCTTGAGATTGAAAATACTACAACTTTTTGTGCCTCAACAAGTTTGGAATCTTTAAGCAGGATGATAATGTTCTTTGTTTTTAGAGAGCAGTTTTTATTGTAGTATCACATTGCAGTGTCATACCTCTGTTACACATTTTAAAATCACTGAGCAGAACTGGTAAATATGAAGAGGAGGAGTTAATCATATAGGACAAATAATTAAATTAAGTCACCGAGTTTCATCACCAAGCTTACGTCCAGATCTTTGTAAGAATAACATTTCTTGATAGTAGCTGCAAAGGCAGAGATAATGCTAGCAACTTAGAAGTATCTGATAATCTGTATTTGCATGATGTTGGATGTTTTAAATGCATTTGCAGCCTGTGCTCAAGTGTATATAGATCACAGCTGGAGACTTCTGTGATTTAAGTGTGTCATTTTTTGTGTTGTTTTGATACTATATGAAGGATCATAACATTCTAGAACACAGAACAGAGTAGAATTCAACCTACAGTGCAAGAAAGAACTTAGTTTGGAGTTAGGAAATAGATATTTTATTTGGTCACTAGGGAGAACAACAACAAAATCTGTATGCCTTGAGTTAGTGTATCTTTGGAAAGCTGATAGGTTTCAGGTCTCCAGTCTTCAGTATGGGCAGTTCTGCTCTACATAGCTGAAATGTCAGTAACTGTTAAGTTGTTGTTTATGATCAGTTGTAATACAACAAGGCAATGATTTTATTTGTTGTGAGAGGGGATCTTGGAGTGGAAAAGCAGATGCAAAACTACATGGGTAGGTTGAGAGCAATTCTGCCTTGATTGAATGTAGAATTACTAAAATCCCCAAGCTCTATACCATTGCTGTTTTGGTGTTGTACTGCAAGCTTGTTTATATACTAAATATCATGGGTTTTTTTCCTTCCTGACTCTGTTAAGAATGCATAGTGTAGATTTCTGAACAAAGCAGCGTAAGACTGCCTGTGGGTGACGTGCTGTACCACCAGGAGAGGTGTAGCAGGAGGGGACCTGTATTGAAATTGGTTTCAGTGGACAAGTTTGACTTTTAACAGGCTGTTAACAATTTGTTTTGCCGCAGGAAAAGATTTTTTGGTATCAGATTAAAGGAAAAGTGTAGTGTGTTAAATATCTAGAGATACTGCTTAACTCATTAGTGTTTTTGAAGTACTATCCTTTTTATTTGACACGTAAGCAATAACTATAGGGCAGTGTGGTCTGTGACTTGGCATGCCCTAAGAGAGAGCTTTTCAGTGCAGGCTAAATGCTGTGGGCATTTCTAGTTCTCTTGTGTTTTTGAGAGTACATACTTAGAGACAATCCAGGTATTGCACTGTCATGTGATAACATTCCATGGGCCACAGCAGAAGTCTATTAAAAGTGGTTCTTATTCTGTGGTTGCTAAAGAAAATATTTTATAAAATTTATAAATTTTATACAATTGTCAAAACTGATGGTGATTATTCATTTTAGACCTAATCTTTCAGACTCCTCTGAATTTTAGCCTTAAGATAGTTGTAAGTATTTATAGGCAGTAACCATATCCACACCAGAGACTGTTCTCTCAAGCCATTTTGGCTTTGTACATAATTTTGTGATTTGTGCTCTGTGGTCTTCGTCCAAATGCTTGGCCCAGTGGGAGGAAAAGAAGTAATACAAGGTCATTTATTTTCTGTGGGGAGATTCTCTTAAAAGGGCTGCACGTCTGGAGTGAGGGTTCATTGCTTACCCTTAAGCTGCTAATGTCATTCCCAAGGGCCTGCAATATCCTGATTGACTGTCATGAACTGCTCAAGCAGGGCATAGTTCTCCTCAGGTCTTTGTGCCGTCCACACTGGTTCTCCATGCCAGCATAAGTCACCTAAAAAGGCAGTAGCTGCTAAATCATACCTTTAGTTTGCTTGAGGTTAGCTTTTGTAGAAGCTTTAATAATAGAATACAATGTAGGAAGAAGAGAGTATTTTAAACTGCTTGATCAATTTATCTTCACTGCTTTTAGTATGTTCAATGACAGATAAATGCTGCTTGGTATGGATTTTGTTTTGTTTTGAAGCTTAAAAGTTCCAGTACAAAATCTATACAAATACAACCTCATGTATTCAAAACAAAACAAAGTACATTTTTTCTTTTCTTCTTTTTTTTCTTCTCTTTCCCTCCTTTCTTTATCTCTCCAAATCTTTTTGCAGTGACTTATGGGACAGTGAGTTCCAGTATGTACTATTACACAAGGGTTATGTCACAGCTCTTCCTGGAAACACCTCTATCAAAAACAGAGAGAACTGATTTCAAAACTCTGTCCACAATGGATGACTTCTGGAAGGTAATCTAAACCCAAGTTTTTATATCTCTGTTGCTGTGGTTTGCTTGTCCTGTCATGGCCTGTAAATTTAACTTGAAAGATCTTATTTTCTGATGTGGTAGGGTTTGTGCGTGAAGATCTATGTGCACAATGTCAAAGCTATGGAACAAAGTAGGCCTTTAATATGTGACAGTTTAGAACCCAGGTCATACTGGTGGGGCAGGGTAGGGCAGGGTTGTGGAATGTCTTTGGAGGACAAGTATCAGTAAGGCCTTATGTCAGTGAAATAATCAACTGCAATTCTAACACCTCCATGGAATGAAGATCTATAAAAACAGTGCTGGCAACATGCCAGCTAAAGTTCTGTCATCCTCTCCAGTTCACAGAAGGCCCTTTGCTGGATGGTCTTTACTGGGAGATGTGGTACAACAACAAAACCATGGCAGAAAACAAAAGCTTCATTTATTATGAGAACCTGCTCCTTGGGGTGCCTCGAATTCGGCAGCTGAAAGTCAGAAATGGTTCATGCTCAATACCTGAAGATTTAAAGGATGAAATAAAAGACTGCTATGATGTCTACTCTGTGGCTAATGAGGATACTGCTCCTTTTGGACTTCGAAATGGAACCGCGTACGTAGTATTCCTGTAGACTCATACTTGTTTTCTTTCTTTCCTGACCTGGCTAATGCTGAATTAAGTCACTTGGCAGGGGCAACTTTGCATTTGTCTTATGTTCTCTCTGTAAAGCCAGGTAAATCCAGAGCAGCTGCCAGTTGTGCTTTTGGAGAAACCTTACAGACTTTGAGAGGATTGGGCTCCTGATCCCAGTGAGTTCAGGTGCTGTCCCTGTGCCATCAGTAGCTCCTGTGCCTGGGAGACACACTGCACTCTGAGCACAGCACTGCAGACCTCACCTGCTCTGGTATCACAGGTTGTGTTCCTGCAGTGGGTTTAACCAAGTTGTCTTTCCTGCTCAGAAATGGGCAGAACATTGCCTCTCTTGGAGGACAATATGTGAATTGAACTGCAAAACGTTTTGGAGGTGGAACATAACTATGTAGATGTTAATTTTCTTTCTTTCCCCAAGGACAGAAATTCTGTCTGTGAGTTGATGTATTCTCTTTTTATAATTAATATACTTGTGACCCGTCTTTCTATCTTAATTTTATTGCATTAGTCAAAGGAACTTTGTAACTTCCTTCTCCCAGGGTACGTGAAAACCTTGTACAAGCACCTTTTAAATGGAAGCAACTTTAAGTGACTGATAAGGGGGTTTTGATCAGGTTTTGCTGGTGTCTGTTTTGTTAATTGTAAGTTGAAAGTGGGAAGACCAATATACTCTGTTTCACTTCTAAACTAGTTGGACATATACCAATGAGAAGGATTTGAATGGGAGCAGCCACTGGGGTTTGATTGCCACATACAGCGGGGCTGGTTATTACCAAGACCTGTCAAGGACCAGAGAAGTGACAGCTTTGCAGATTGCTAGCCTGAAGAAGAACCTGTGGCTGGACAGAGGGACCAGAGCAGCTTTCATTGATTTCTCCGTGTACAATGCAAACATCAACCTGTTCTGCATCATCAGGTATGAACAGAACCATGACAGTGTTCAGTTGCACAGTGTAGGTTGTACACTTGGGGTTTTCTTGTGATTGCTTTGTTTTAGGACATAGGTAAGTGTATGTTTTGTATAAAGGAGACAGACAACTACAGTGGCATGCCTGCCTTTCACAGAAGTGAGACCACTTGGTGCACTCACCATCTGGAGGCAGCCCTGGCTTTCCTGATGCCACAGCCGTTTGGGTGCAGTTTGTAGGCAACTTGTCTAGTGAGTTGCCTTATTCAAGTAAATACATGGATATATAGCATCAGTCTTTAGTTTAGACAGCATGAAACAGATCCAGATGAAAACAAATCTTTCTGTCTCTGTTTTCTCACTGTTCCTAAAAACCTTTGGGTTTTAGTCAGAATTGAGTGTGGTCATGTTTACACCTTTTGTGTGGTGTCTTTTCTGAATCGTATGTGGGCTTGTTTCCATTATTTAAATAGTTAGATAAATAAAACCAAGTATCTTTCAGTAGTGCTTTTCATCAATGGTACGTAAATTTAAGTGGGATTTTTTGCCTTTTTTTAAATGCAGGTTGTTAGTGGAGTTTCCAGCGACTGGGGGCCTTGTTACGTCTTGGCAGTTTCAGCCAGTGAGGCTGATTCATTACATCTCCACTTTTGATTTTTTCCTGGCAGCCTGTGAAGTGGCATTTTGTCTTTTTGTTCTTTATTATATGGTGGAAGAGATCTTAGAAATTCACATTCATAGACTGCGCTACTTCAGGAGTCTTTGGAATTGCCTTGATATCCTAATCATTGTGGTAAGTAACCTTTACAAGAAGGCAAACTTGCTTTCAAAAATGCACTTTGTGGAAGATGTTGGTGACTCGATGTTCCTGTTGTGGGTTTAAGGGATAAGATCATCATTAGGAAGGATACTCATAGGCTATTATGCTATTCAGTGTGAATAAGACAATTCTAGTCTGTGTTGTAGTACTGGTGTGTTTTGTGAACTTAATTGTTCTGTCTTCAGTGGTTTCAACCTTTGCCTCCTGGTGCAAAGTTAGAGTATTTGTCCATCATGCTTTTTCCCACTTGTCTGTAGAGGCATAGCCATTATCAGAGGTAACAAACTTGCCCTCTGTTCTGCATATCTGTTGCAGACTAATGCTCTGGCTTTCAAGTAAGAAAATCAGCTGCTTTAAAGCAGTGATTTCATTTTGAGGAACGGGACTGGGATTTGAATATGTTTGCAAAGAACCACAAAGAGATTTGTTGTGATATTAAATACTCACCAGCTAATACCAAGTTTGAAGAAGTGTCTGGAACTTGTACAGTGCTAGCAGCTGTCAGGGCTGCTTTCTTGGTTAAGTGGACAGTGTTGCACATCAGTAATCCTGGTGTAGCAGAAAATCTGAGCTTTGCATTTAAGGCTACATAATGTAATTCTCTCTGGACTCATATCAAGCTGTTCTTACCAAAAGTATACAAAGCCAGAAGTGCTGAAATAGTTCCAGTCCCACACTCGGTTTGTATCTTCAGGCTTGGATGAGTCAAAAGTTGCAAGTCTTGCAATTAGTATCTGTAATCCAGAGAAATGGTGCTTTCGTCACAGGGCTTTGTAAATGCAAGACCATTTAGAAGGATGTTTACATGCAGAGTGTGGTGTTTGTTATGCCTAATAGTGGGGGCAGGAATCAGATGTTTTGCTGTTGGCAGTGAAGAGTGTTCAAGTGTGAGTGCAAAATTCAGTTCACACAAAGGGTCAAAATTCTACGTTTATACCTTGCCTGAGGACTTTGTTTAAATTTAGGATTATGTTTTTATGACTCTATATACATGGTGAAATGTTAGGTTACACTAATTAACAGCACATTTGCAGACGTCAAAGCAAGAACCTTACCTGTATGGGAGAACTGCAGTTTCTCTGCTCTTGCTTGTTCTGGGCAATACTGGGCATTCTGTACTCTGGAAAAACTGTGGTGCCTTTTGGGCTACTGCTGTCTCTGTTCTTTACTCTTTTTCACATTTGTCTTTTGAATTGTCATATTTTCTTTCTTATATTTTTTTCTGTGACAGCTTCACTTTTCTGAGCCTGCCAGGTGTCACTTTCAGCTTGCCCTTCAACTCTGGCAAGGAAATGACTTCCAAATCTTCTTACACCCAGACTGTTTGTCTGTAGTCCAGGACTATAATGGTTTTCTTGGGAAATGCATTTCCTGATACGTGCAGAAATTGTAGTTTGGATCCCATGTCAAACAGCAGCTACTGGGCTGTTAAATTACTCCTGAGTGAAACCTGGCCCCTCCAGCTGCCTGGCCCTAAGCACTTGTGGGATTGGTGATCGGAGCAGTTGTGATCTGAAGGACTATGAGAAGTTTATATCAGTGATTTTTCAATTTTTTTTCTCCCTAGGATCTGTGCAACCTCTAGATGTTACTCTCCTGTTTGAAACTTTATCTTTGTGGTCATGGCATCTTGAAAATAGTACTGTTTGCTTTTACTACTTTGTGGTAGTGCTACAAATAATGTGAAGTTCCTCATATCTTAACTTTATCTGACATGTGGCTAAAACAAGTTGGTTTAAAATCTTAATCACCTTTTGTGAATGCGTATGATTCTTCTCAGCTCTCTGTGGTAGCTATAGGAATTGGCATCTACAGGACATCAACTGTTGACATGCTCCTGAAGAAACTGCTAGAAGATCAGAACTCATTCCCCAATTTTGAACCTTTGGCATATTGGCAAATGCAGTTCAACAACATTACTGCAGTGACTGTGTTTTTTGTCTGGATTAAGGTAACTCCAAGACATACATCCTTACTCTAATGTTAGAATGTAAGCAGTATTCTGAGTTTCACTTGATACGTTATTTGAGGTTTAGTCATATTTCTCCCAAAATTGGTCATGCAAGAAAGTCAGAACACAGGGGCAACTTCTTGCAGTTGGAAAGCAAGGTTGGAATTTGCCATGGGTTTGGTCAGCTCTTGTTTAAATCTAGAAGATATAGCCAGTGCTAGTGTTTTGTCAGCAGGCACAGGAAATGTTTTTATTATTCCTCAATTGCTAAGTCAGTAATTCTTACTGGGTACTGCTTTTCCTAGCCTGGTTTAATTGTGCCCATTTTATTTATTACAAACCTCTGAATCATGAGAAGAGTTGGTAAAGCTAATTCAATTAATCTGAAAACTCAATATGTATATTGCTTTAGTAAAACATAATTTCTCTGTTTTACTGCCTTCTTTCCAGTGATGCTTCTTTTTATGCCCATACTCATTTTCTGCCCTCTGTGTATATGAACTTGCAGAGGAACATTTAATTAATAAACTAAGAGGGGAAATGTAAGATCAGTGATAAGTGAATTTAAACTCTGATACTTAAATTCACCAAGCCAGTTAGCTAGTCCCTGACTGTTTCATAGGACAAAGTTGCATCTAATTTTTGCATTATGGTTTAAGAAATAAAGTGGCTCTTTATAAGAAATAGTGGTAAACTGCAGAGTAACAGAATAATGCATTTTGGAGAGGACTTTGGGAAGTCTAGTCCAGCCACCTGCTCAGAGCAAAGTCTGCTGTGAGACCTCCTTTTGTTGCATTTTACTATTTCACACCTAACATCTTCATTGAACATAAAGATGGGTAAATAGGCTTTTGGAAATGTTTCAGTACTGCTGGTCTGAAGCCAGGATGCCAAATAGAGGAGTGAAAAAAAAAACAACAAAGAAACCCCACACCCAAACAAGAAGTTTGCCTTCTCTAAGAATTTTTTCACCTTTCAAACCTCAGTGTTTTTAAAAGGTGATATATTTCTAAATGTAAATTAACTGACTTTGCCTCCAGTCACATGCAGTAAGAAATCTCATGTAACAAGTTGAAGAGCAATTGTGTTGAGAAATTGTCTTCCTTGTCTTTACAGGTTTTTTCTTTTCTTTTTTCTTTTAACAGCTTTTCAAATTTGTTAACTTCAACAGAACAATGAGTCAGTTATCCACTACCATGTCTCGCTGCGTCAAAGATGTCATTGGCTTTGCTATTATGTTTTTTATTATTTTCTTAGCCTATGCTCAGTTGGCCTATCTTGTCTTTGGCACTCAAATTGATGACTTCAGTACTTTCCAAGACTGCATGTAAGTACAGGTATAAAAAGTGCCAAGAAGTTCTCAGTACGTTGGTAAATGGATCTGGTGGCCTTATCAGAGGTGAATCCTATGACATCCATCTAAATAGATGAGCTGCAGGCATATCACTGTTATAATTTTTAGCTCAAGAAGTGTTTTTGCTGTGAGATTAAAAATATGCCATAGTCAGATCAGTGAGCCAAAAATGGCAGGGCTTGTTTGGTGGAAATGACAAGTTTTTTACAGCTGGTCTCATTCCCAGACAAAGCATGATTCCATGTTCACAGTTAGATGCTTCCTGAAATATTGGATACAGGTATAACTACCTGAAGGGAAGTTCTAGCCAGGTGGGGGTTGGTCTCTTCTCCCAGGCACTCAGCAATAGGACAAGGGGGCACGGGCTCAAGCTCTGCCAGGGGAAATGTAAGTTGGTATCAGAAAAGCATTCTTTACAGAGAGAGCAATTAGGCATTGGAATGGTCTGCCCAGAGAGGGGGTGGATTTTAAACTGAGATTGGATGTGGCACTGAGTGCCATGATCTGGTAAATGGACTGGAGTTGGACCAAGGGTTGGACTTGATGATCTCGGAGGTCTTTTCCAACCCAATCGATTCTATGATTCTATGATTCTATGATAGTAAGGCTGTGTTCCTGATAGTGTTCATACTTGGTTGACTCAAATGGAGTCTATCTTAGACAACCAACCAGAACATTTGTAAGCATCTGCTGAGTCCAGGAGAGAGAAAGGACTTAATAAAAAGTTGTTAATCAGTTTTTCCTTTATTGATTTGGTACAGCATAACCTGATTGTAACTGAGGCAATTAACAGGTTGTTCAATAACAGGTTGTCTAATTTCCCCTTCCCCCTTATCCTGGGGCAGAGTTGCAAAGAGTTTCATGTAGAGGAGTGGAGGAAACTGAGATATGCTTATGGTGCAGTGAAGTGCCAAGCTTGTTCCAGCCTTGGAACTGTCCAGATAGCTTCAGAGGGAGAGGAATGCAGTTGTATATGGGCAAGAGAGATGGGAGTGGGTCTCAAGGCTCAATGGTACTCACTAGTTTGCTCTGCTTCCTGTTGCTCACAAGAAGCTGAAAGGCAGAAGTAACCACCCTGGTTTTGTTCTGCATGTGGGGCATCTGACTGCGAGTTTGGTTATGCCTAGAGATGGGCTTGATGGATTGTTTATTGCAGTGCCTGATAAAGTACAGGCCTCTTTGCAGCCCCTAAGTCAGTCTGTTAGAATAAAATACTTTGAGAATCCTAGCACAGCTCCAAATATGTTCTCATGTTTTCTTCAACTCCTGGATGTGTTTTGTTTTTTTAAGATTTACTCAGTTCCGCATCATTTTGGGAGACTTCAACTTCACAGAGGTTGAAGAAGCTAATCGAATTTTGGGACCAATTTATTTCACTACATTTGTGTTCTTTATGTTCTTCATTCTTTTGGTATGTACACTTTGTTTACGTGGGGTGGGCAGTGGCTATTTTTGCATCACTTGTTCTTTGATTCCCACTGCTGCTTGGGGCTTTTTCTGGGAACAGTGAGTGTGTGACCCACGTAGGGGCCTGACTGTGACATGGCTGGTCACACACTCTTGCATTTTTTTAGTTCATTTAAAATAGATTTGCATTGTATGTTTGTTGTCATTCCCATGTAGTACTCCACAGTGGTTTTTAAATGTTCATGAAGAATTTTATTTCTAAAATCTGAATAGTTGCTGGTTGGCATACACAGCAAGGTGCATCTTGTTGAAAAGTAGCTGTACAGGCTCTTGGTTCACAAAGTACTCTAATGTGTGGCTGGCTGTGTGTACAACAGCCTGGGTCGTGCATGCAGCACACAGCTTGTCTGCTGGAAGAGCCTGGCTCATCAGCAGTGCACCAGCTTTCAGGTAGCCAGGTTTGCCTCTCTTCTATCTTCTTTTACTTCTCCAGGGCAGTCAGGCCCTGTCTGTCTCCCCTTCCCAAGGCAGATTACCTGTAGACTAACAGGATTATAGAAGCTCAGTTTAACTGAGAGACAGCATGTAGGCATTACTGACAAATAAATCAGTGAGCGTATTGTGAGTGAGTGAGTACCTTTTGTATACTCTGTTAATACTAGTATTGAATCCATATTACGGTCTTACTGATAATTTACATAACAAAATGAAGGGAGGAGACCTCTCTTTTAGAAACCTAGAAGGCCAAGTAAATTAATTTTTTTTATGTCAATACAAGTGAAGAGCCCTGGTATCTTCTACCTGGATGTACTTTTCAGTTAGTTTGGTACTAACATGAATATATACTGGTTTCTGATATATCACCAGACAGAAGGTGTTAGATCTGATTAAGAAATCTTTAGTCATTCCCCAAACTGTGCAACTTTCAGTGATTTGATAAGGTGGCAAGCATTAGAGCAGGATTTTACTAACCTGTACAGCATTCTTGTATCATCATAACTTCTCGAGTTATTTGATGACCCTTGTAGTTAATGCAGCTTTTTATTACTATTATTTGAGATGAAGAGGAATGAAATTTGGATTTGGATTTTATTTGTGGGAAAAGACTTCATCTTGGATGTTCACTAGAGAGGAAGCAGAGAATCCTAAGTGTTCCCTGAGATGGACCAGTGGGAAAGTGGGAAAATAACTTACGGGTCGCTCTGGCCAAAGAAGCAAATGAAACACGTTTTGTATTCACTTTGTAGTGGCTCACGAATTCCAGAGGAACAGAGTACAGTGTCCAGCAAGGGAAAGAAATATTTTTTTCTAAGGGGCAGAAAAGAACCAGACTGTGAAGTCACAGCAGGTTATCCAAAATATTCGCTATCATTTGTGTGCTTATTAATATCTGTACATCCTCTCATTTGGCTGGAGAGATATGTTGATGTAAACCCTGGAGACCAGTCTGAGACCTGGAAACTTAAGTTGGGGAAGATGAGTAGAGAGCATCAGCTCTTAATGTTGGGCAGCTGATAGCAAAATAGCAGTCAAGTTACCTCTTCTCTGGTGTTGGGCAAGAATGCATAAAGAATACAGCACTGGAAGATTGTTCCAAAGGATGTTTTTTAAGTCCACGAGGAAACAGAGGTTAACACAGCTATTCTTTGTAAGTGGCACATTGAATGTGCCAGTAAATTTAGTTATTCTTCTTGAATATGAATGTCCAACTTGCAATTTAGTCATATTTACTCCCTGTACATCAGGAACCTTTCAGTAATGACAGCATGGCTGAAGTAAGTTGTATGTTTGGTACAGGGATGGTGAGACCAATATCTTCTCTTTGCTCTGAACAAGTAAACAAACTCTTTTCAGAGTTGCCATACATGCCAAGTGTCTGATTTTAAGCTTTTTTGGTTTTACCTTTTGTCTGAAATTCAAGCAGACCTGTAACTAGATAAGAGCATTTTGTTTGTGCTGTTTATTGCAAGATGAATAGTTAACTTGCTACTTTGGGCATTTTTGTTGCCAGCTCTGTTGCCTGGATGGATTCACAGTTATTACCTGTGTAAGTTTGGCCTTGCAGGTAAAAGGCCAAACATACATATAACATTAAACAGGCATGATTTACTGCCTCTTGTTGTGTGTAGGTGTGAACCCTCTGTGGACAGTAATTCCTCCGTTATGTTCGTAACCAGTAGCGTCAATTGGAAGTCATTATACTGGAGCACATCTTATTTTAATATCAAGCTCTTGATGTTAGTGCTTTTTAAACAGCCCACCATTTTCTCCTGGCCCTTTAAAAAATATTCATGTATAGATCTGCACATATATAAAAAATGCATGTATAGGTCATAGGAGCAGTAGGGCTCAGACTGCTTGAAATTTCAAATCGTGCTTTTTTTGATTTCTCTTTTGAACAGAACATGTTTTTGGCCATTATCAATGATACATACTCTGAAGTCAAGTCAGATATGGCACAACAGAAAACAGAAATGGAACTGTCTGACCTTATCAGAAAGGTAAAAGTAACTTTTTGTTTGTTTGACATCTTATTTCTCACATCTGAACTTAATTCATAAAACACTAAAACCATAAAAAGTAAAGCAGGCAGCAGCTGATGAAAATACACATGTGCTAAAATAAATGAATCTGAGCTGAGTGTAAATTAAAGGAATGAAAACTTTCCATCACAATGTATTTTAGTCATCTGAGACTTTGCTTTGAATGATCAGCCTACTGAATATAACACAGGATTTGTCTGTCTGGGTCTGTACAGAAATACTGAACTCAGGAAGCTAAACTGGTATTTGGTACATTAACAGAATTCAGATTTACTTCATTTCAGGCAATAAGATGAGGCAAATCTTGGATAATGTGTTGGGAGCTCCCAGAATTAGCTGCCAGTAAGGATGTTGAATACAAAGAGCCTTACCTGAATCCTAGTTGAGAAAAGACATGTACACGTGAGTGTGCTCTGGCATGGATGTGGTGCTGTACCATGGTCAGAAACATCTAAACACATACTCAGCATGACCAGTAACTCAACGAGTGTCCAAGTTTTAAACTCTGTTAAACAGACCAGAGAAAGATGTAAAGTGCTATTTTTTTTGGATGAGGGCTCTTTTAAAAGTCATTCCTACAACTGGAGAATGAGAGATAAGCAAAATGCCTGCAGAAAGTTGTACCTGGTGTGTCAGCATTATTTAAAACTGTCAGTAGCTGCTAAAGGTGTCTTACCAAGGCAAGATACTCCATTCCTACTGACCCGCAGTGCAAAGTGAATGATGAAAGCCTTACCTCTAACTGCAAAGGTATTTAAGTGATGAAATAAAGATGGGTAAACAGGAGGAAAAGACAGATTTTTGCAGGACTTTTGGAACACACTGAATAATAGTGTCCAATAACTGATTTTTGTAATCAAAAAAGTTATTAGAAATCAAATCTTAACATTTTATGAAAAACCACAACATTTCACTTTTAGGGCTACAACAAAGCCATGATCAAACTCAAACTGAAGAAAACTACTGTTGATGACATTTCAGAAAGTCTGAGACAAGGTGGAGGAAAACTAAATTTTGATGAACTCCGGCAAGATTTGAAAGGGTAAGGGAGTTGTAACTTCTTATCTTCAAGATTATCCCCAGAGATGTGTGAAGTTTTTGGTGTGATTTTTCTCCAGCTTCTGTGATGTGGCAAGACTACACTAATGTGAATAAAGACACATGGCAGAATTCTTTTGGTTATGGATAACAAAACGTGCTTGTCCTGTGTCTGGTAGAGTTTTATGTAAACATGCACAGGTGAACAATCTTTGCATATGGGTCTGCAGGCATTGCACAAAGGAAAATTCAAACCATGACATGGAACTATGGAAGGGAGAAGTAGGAAAAGAATGGTCAGCTTGAGATGTAAGAGATGTTCTAAGGAGGTCTGCTGAGCACTGGCCCCTACAGTTTGCATTGTCACTGGTGTTGCTGCATTAGGGCAGCATCCTGCATTAGAGAAAGGATTTGAAGTTCTGGGGCCCAATGTCCTTGAATTTCTGTGTTGAGAGGGGAAAGGCTCTGAGGAAGCAGAGCTCTAAGGCCTTTGAGGAAATGGTAATGCTTCTGTCAGACCACTGAAGGAGTTTGTGAGCAGGCAGGAGTTCAAGGAAAAGGAACAAATCAAGGAGGTGTGGAAGGAATAGTTGTGAAGGAGCTGGGTAGAGTGTAGGGGAGATCGGTGCTATAAACTAATGAAAGGTGAAGACTGAGGAGGTTTTTTCAGTGTTGTGAATTTATAGGCAATGCTGGGATCAGTTGTGTCTTTGTTTTGGAGATGCACATCTGACTGAAGTGTTTTCCAATACTAAAGGTTCTTTAAGCATCTGAAAAATGGAAAGTAAGGGAACTGCTTTTACTGTCTTTTCAGGAAGGGGCATACAGATGCAGAGATTGAAGCAATATTTACCAAATATGACCAGGATGGGGACCAGGAATTGACAGAGCATGAACATCAGCAGATGAGAGATGACCTGGAGAAAGAGAGGGTGAGCTCAGTAATGTGTGTGCTATGCCACCAACACTGTCTGTCAGTCTGCTCCCTGTGCAGGTTTGCTGCCTCAGAAGAATCCTCTTGTTGCCCTTCACATTTGCCGTCATCCCTGGCTGTCTGAGCAGCACTGTAAAAAGGCTCAGGGAGCTGGTGGAGGGCAGGAGGTCTTTGACCTTGCTACCACCATCCCCCATGTACAGGTGAAAGTTTTTACATCTCCCTCTGTGTCTTGTGTTTTCATAAAGGAGGATCTGGACTTGGACAGGAGCTCTTTGCCACGTCCTCTGAGCAGCCGCAGCTTCTCCCGGAGCTTGGATGACTCCGAGGAGGATGAGGATGAAGACAGCGGGCACAGCTCCAGGAGGAGGGGCAGTAGCTCCAGTGGGGTTTCCTATGAGGAGTTCCAAGTGTAAGTTATCCTTCTGAGGGGGACAAATCTGCCTAATGGTTTTTGGGTTTGGTTTTTTTACTTGTGGGTTTTCTTCTTTCTATAATATAGTGTTCTTTCCTGTAACTCTGAGTATTAATCGGATTATTAATTAAAGCAAGTACTACGTTTTTATGGTGCGGAAGTTGCTCCTTTCAGTAGCTTTCAAATAGTATCTGAACTGCAAGTTCTTTAGAGAGCCTCGTGGGAATCAGTTAGAAACTGAAAAATTAGAATAAACAAGTCAATAAAACACAGCAAAACCCTCCATGTCCTTAAAACTTGGTCTGAAAAGACAGATAAAATTATCATGTTACAATAATGCCAGAAGACTTTTCTGATCTTTTAAGTAATAAAACTTTGAGGTTACTTTAGGTTCAGTGAGAACTTCAACTGTTGTTTCTATTAAGTTACTGTCAATGTATTTTGTCGAAAATGATAGAACTCCATATTAATTATTTACAGTGACACTAGCTGAATAAAGAATTGTGTAACTGAAACCAACAAATTTTGATGATGATGCCTTAAAAGCAGTGAAAAAGTACTTTTATTCCATCTGCTTTACCCCTGTTCTATCTCCTTGCTCTGGTGTACCTTGTCCCTCCTGGACAGTAGGACTCATTTGTGGAAATTCAGATATGTGCTTGAATAAAAATAGTGTCTCATCCTCATCTGCTCTGTGTGTTGACATGCTGGAATGATGCTGACTGGGAAATGTCAGAGTCACTGAAGCTCCCACTTATTGCCCTCAGACTCATGAGACGTGTCGATCGCATGGAGCATTCCATTGGCAGTATTGTTTCCAAGATTGACGCCGTTATTGTGAAGCTTGAGGCAATGGAGAGAGCCAAGCTAAAGAGGAGAGATGTGTTGGGAAGACTATTAGATGGAGTGACAGAGGTAAGAAACCCACTCTCTCGTCTTGTCACAAGCTGCATGACTTCCTTGCTGTTGGTACTTCTTCCTTCTGCTGGCTGGGGAGGGAGGATTGAAGCAGTGTTGATAAAGGTGAGTGATTTGGCAGCAACCAAGTGATTCCAGTTATGTGTTAGGAAAACATGAAATTTAAAACATTAAATTTTGGGGGCATGACCCAGGGTTCAGATATGACAACCTGGCTCATAGCTGACCTGTGTCACCATTTAACCCCATGATCTGCACAGCGGTGTTCAACAGTTGCTAAAGCAGCTCATTCATCCCTTGGTGTCTATTTGGATTAGTACAGTGGTTTTTATGGACTAGCCTGTTAGAGCTGGGGGATCCAGCCCAGCAGGCCCAGCCTGCTCTTCTCCCATGCTCTTTCTGGGATTGTGTGTGGCAGAGGGAAGCAGGGTCACTTCTGGCAACACATTTACTTGACTTCTATTGGTTCCCCTGTCACCTTCTCTTTCTTGAGGGCCCTTTGGAAGTGGCCATTGGGAGAAACACATTTCTCTGAATGCTAAAATCTGTCAGCTTCCTGATGGTGGCAAAAACACCCAAAAAAGGGTTGTTGGGAGGTGGGAGTTACCAGGAGGACTGTCTTGGTGGATTATGTAGGTCAGACTTACTTTCCTGTCATGGATATGATGGTCCTGGCTGTTACTTGTTCATGAGGTGGGGCTTCTTCTCAGTATGTTTTAGATTGCTGGAGATGGATTTAAATATAAAAACTGCAATACAAATTGCGCTTTCTTAAGTGAAGGTGACAACCTGGGCATTACATCAGTGGAAATAAAACAATTTAATGTGGTAGCTGTGTTTCTCCACTGGTCTATGGAAGTACTTAAATGGTGTAAGAATTTCTCATAGGGTTTTGCTTAGCCTACTGTTTGGAAGCTGCACTTCCAGCTTGTGTCTTTTATTGTGTTCAGGATGAAAGACTGGGTCGTGACAACGAAATCCACAGGGAACAAATGGAGCGACTTGTGCGAGAGGAGCTGGAGCGCTGGGAATCGGATGATACTGCATCCCAAATGAGCCATCGGCTGGGAACACCACTGGGACTGAATGGCCAGCCTCGTTCGAGGAACTCTCGGCCATCCTCTTCCCAGTCAGATGGTATTGAGGGGGGAGGAGGAAACGGAGGGAATAACATCCATGTGTAGGGTCAGCTTTGTAGGTGACTCCCAATGTTTCAGGTCAGTATTCAGCCGGCAAATCCACTTCACTGTTTCCAAGCATGAAGTGAACATTCTGATCAGACTACTAAGCACAACTTTTCACTGGTGGGCAAAAGTAAATATTCTCTTCATGAGTCACTTTCAGACCTGTGTAAGCCATGTGCCATGTTTAGGTTACCAGCAGTGAGACACTCAGCCCTAGAAATAAAACCACAGGAAACAAAATGGATATCAAGTGTGACAAAATCTACCAGGATAGAAATTTGATTCCATACATGTATTATGGGGAACACCTCCATGAGGGCAGCGAGCATTGGAAAAAACAGTGTGCTGTGGCCAGCACACTAAAATGAAAGCTATGAGTCTTCTGCTTTCCCTTGGAAAATATGATTTTTAAATTCTTTTAAAAGCAAATACTAAAAGAAGGTGGCATTAGTTTATTTTCTGATTCCTTATAACAGCTGACCATTTTCAAAGAGAGAAAATGGCACTTTTTAAAAAAAATTTGAGTTGCTACCTGATTTTCTGAGTTATTCTTGGTGCACTAACATTTTATCCAACTTAAAATATTTTTTCCTGTTTTTTGATAATTACTACATTCCTGTAAACAGAATAAAGTGCACTTAGTTTGTACAACTCTAAATTACATAATTCTGTAATAGAAACTGAATGCATTATAATTAGTGTTTCAGAAGTAATATTTGAGAACTGCCTCCTTATACTCAATTAATAGAATAGTTTTCAGCTTGCAAAGCTTCCATTTTTTAATGCTTTGTTTCCATGATTTAAGTGTTCCTGGGATAAATGTAGCAGAGGTTCTTGGCTACTTTGCATAAAATATATTATTTATAAGCACAGTCAATCCTCCGTGGGTGTGGGAAGGGGCAGAGAAGTTGCTGGCAGTTGGGAAAATCCGATCTTGTGCCATGTTAAGTTCTAATCACATCTCAACTGTGTAGTCTATATTTACATTTAACAGAACTGCTTGTAAAATTATTAGGTACATTTCTACATATGCTTTTCTGCTGAAGTGCAACACAAGATTTCTTTGGAAAGATGTTTGTAGAATAATCACTGATTTTCAGTATTTAATTTCCTCTGCTTTCTTGTGTCATAGAAGCTTTGTTTTTGAAAGGAGATGCAACATGGAAATTATGTTTGTTTCCTGTAGAAAGCATTGAGGCAGTGTTTGGAGTTTTGCCTAGCAACATGTTTCCATACATGGAACAGTGATTTAGGAGGGAGGTTGTAAATGGTGCTTTTTTCCTGAAGATGGCAGTTGTCTTGTATTTAAAGACTTAGCGTTTGTGAAAAAGATAATGGGAAGCTACATAATCAGTTGCATCTTAGTTATTAGTAGGGTATGTAGAGGAAAAAATGCCTATTTAACAAAGTATAGGTAGCAGGTATTACATTACATTGGTGCCTTTTGTTTCAAAAAGCAGCTGTTGCCATGGGTTAGCTCCTCATTCTTGTGGGAGTGCTGCTTAGGCAAAGCTTACATATTCCATATATTCTTACAGTGGCAGTGCCTGGATGTGCAGTGACTCAGAATGTCTTTCCTGTAGCCAGAGATCTTGCTAAAAATAAATAAACTTCATGCCTTTCCCTTTTTTAAGTTGATGAGACACCATACACACAGAAACATAATTAATGTAAGGTGGAACAGGAGGAAATTCAGTGTGGAGACTGGAGTTTTGTGTCGAGAACAGAATTATGTGGGAAGACAGGTTGTGGTTCTTGTGAAGTGGTTTCTTCTTTCTGTACGAGGAAGAATTAAGAAATTCATGCTCTTTCAGAAGATTCCCCAATTTGCCAAAACAGTGCACAGCACAGTGGGGAGTGTGTGAAACGAGGACACTCAGACTAAGCTGTCTTGCCTTGACTGAAGGTTTTTGGACCTTAGACACCTTTCTGAGGAAGGCTTTTTTCAGTGTTGAACTGGCACTTCAAACAAACACATAAACCAAAAAGAAACACCAGTTGCACACATGGCCAGATGGTGCACAAGGAAAATAGAAAATACAATACCAAAGCAATTAAAATATACAAAGCCTTATCTTTACATTCGTATCCAAAGTGTGTTGGTATGTGACATAATTTACAGCTTAAACTTTGAGGCACACTGACCAGTTACATTTGTGTGACATGTAATTGATGTTGGGTTTTTATGGTCAAGGGTCTAAATGCTAAGACAGTATTTAAAATCAATGACTCTGGCCAAATGACTCAACTTGAATTGTCCAGCAGTCAGCTGGGACCTTATTAGGGGTACAGTGTGTTGATGTTTGTGCCTGTGGCCTGTAAACTATGCAGAGGTGTGTGGGTGTGTGACAGCAGGGACTGAGGAGTGTGCAAAGTGATGAGGGGGTGAGGCAGGGCCTTCCTGGGGGGAAAGCAAGCACACTTAGACCTATCAGTATGGTTTTACATGGATTTCCTGTAAAAATATATCTTTCAAAATGTAAATTCAGTTCATCTTTTATTTGTGGTATATGTTTATTATGCAAATGTCTGCATTCATAGCTGTATTTGTTGAGGTATATTTCTGTAACGTGTCGTTACTTCATAACAAACTTCATCTTGAAGTGCAATAAGTTTTCATGGGGTACCCGTGTGTGTTCACAGTGGGCCTTGCAGTAAGTGCATTGTCACTTGAAAAATGTTACAAGTGTTTTATTAAATCACGTTTCAATTTTAGATTAGAATATAATTTGTTACTTACTAAACAATAAGGTTTTTGCATAGTAATATACAGTGTTTGATCTTATTAGGAAGCTGTTAAATATATAAGCCGTCTACAATGATCAAGAATGTATTGATCTGTAAAACTGAGCACTTTACTTCCTAATAAACATTTTATATACTCTATAAAGCAAACATTGTGCCCTATACTTGGTTTGTTTGTAATGGAATGTGGAGAATCCTACATTGTATTTGTGTTACTTTTATCTCATACCTTATTCTCAGATTACCAAATACTGTACAAAGGGAGTACAGGGTTTAAATGAACACAGAGGACTGGTCTGATCCTACTTCTTCTTTGCCCAAACAGTACTTTTTTGGTTTTTAACACTATATTTCATATTTGTGTTTCTGCAAATGCACAGGTCTGTTTTCTGCTATTTCAAGTAGCACCTCTGACTGCTGGTAACTCTCTCTTTGTTACTTCACAGTAGCTGTGTAAGGTAATCCTTTTTTTTCTCTATTCCCCTTTATTTTCCCCCTTGTTTCAGGGAATCCTACAGCATCTGGAAGGTTTGAATAGTGCTTGGAAAGCCCAGGCTCACATGCCCATAGTTCTTCCTTGACAGCTGCGTTGCCATCTTGAAAGTATACTGTGTTAAGGAAAACTGGATGCTTAATGTAAATCCATCCCAATTTTTAATGAAATACATCCTGAGTTTAGTAAGTATTGTAAGCCTTAGTCAGTGCACTGTAAAAGTCACAGTTGTGGGAAGCATGAACCTTTTTTTTCATTTACTACTGTGTGTATGCCATAGCATTGGTGACTTTGGAAGATTTATTTAGAAGTACAGTTTGACATTTTTAGGTGCCCTTTTGGAATAAGAGCCACTTAATTCTTCCATGCCCCACAAGCATCACTTAGATACCTTTTCTATTCAAATACTCTACTGCAGTAAATCTAAACAAGAAGAAAAGCTGAGAAAAAGGGAGGGGAAAGTTAACATTATGATAAAAGGTCTGCAAAGCAATTGTCATTTGCATAACAAGGACTTCCAGGTTTTAAGCACTGATCATGTAAAATAGGTATGGAAACATAGAGGGACAGCTCAATTGTTTGGGTGACAGACTCACATTCAAAGGAGTTGCCTTATTAAAGTGTGTCACCTCATGCTTATGCCTTAACACACACATTTGGCTGGTTCCAGCTCGTTTCAAGAGACTGTTACAAACATGCTGCTTAAGCATCAGTAATGCTAAAGCAGTGGGGTCACAAGAAACTTTTTATTTGGATTGGAGATTCTGGCAGCTCTTCTGCTTTGCTTCTACTCCAGGGAATACTCGTGGATACTGAAACTACATCCCAGCAGGCAAAAAGCAGGCCTGAAGGCAGCAAACCTGTGCCTTCTGTAACAGTCCTGAACTGGGAAGGGTGTGGAAGCAGGTTTCCTGCAGCCAGGTGTTCAGGTATTTTGGAGGAGGCCTCCCAGGAGTGGGGTGCTAGGAAGAGAGCAAGTTTTTTGAGATTTGGGGACTGCAATGGATTTCTGGGACTCTCAAAAAAGGTATTAGTAATAAATGCAGTAAGATTGCCAAAGGACTGATCATGACAATTCGCAGCCAGTTTTGCTGGTGACATTTTGACAGACACACAGGGCAGGATGGTGCCTCCTAAGCACTTGTCTCTGTGCCCATTAGGTCAATGGAAAAGTAATCAGAAGGCAGGTGGCTGTTTCATAGTACTGAGAGTGAGGGAGTAATTGCAGTGTTATGTTCTTTGAAGAAACAGGGTGCCTAAGATACTGGCAAGGCAGCTTTCTTGAGAATGAAATGGTCTGCTTAGACAGCATGACTCAAGACCTTATGAAGGCAAAGATTATTTCTCTTGAAAAATTAAGGAAATACATGAAAATGGAGAAGCATAGTTTACTTATTTATTTTAACAGGCTAGGTTAGCCTGCCCTTGAATCCATCCATCTGCTTCCATGTTTAAAGAAACTGTGTTGTTTTGAGCTCTTAATTTGTAACTATTTAGTTTTTGTGAAGAGATGGACATACATTATATAATTTTTGTGATGCTGCTATCTTAATTGTTTTCTTTCTTTCTTCTCATTTTTATTGGTTATCAACTTCAAGTGTCCACCTGACATAAATTCTTTGTGGCTTTTATGGTATATTTCTTTTTAATCTTTCCTCTGTGCTGGAACAACCTCCTGAATTGTGAACTTTTTATCAGTTTATTCTCTGGCCCTGGAGGATGCTGCTCTACAAGTGCATTTCTCAATGCCTCCTGGAAAGCCTAAATTAAACAAACGTTTTTTTCTCACAGGTAGTGAGTATGTGGCCTCCAAGGTTCTTACTGTATCTACCCAGCACAGGAGTCAGGAAAGGTGATGACATTCCTTATGCAGCCCAGAGCATCCAGCCAGTGTAGTGGCTTCATCAGCAAAACACTTTAAGACCATGGCAAGAACTACCAAGTCACTCAGGCACTTGTTAAATCGTTGCTTGAACCAATACACTTTCTAAAGCCTAAGGGCACTGTGAAAAAGAACCCACAATTCCTGAGTCATTGTAGCTTACAGACCTTTTTAGATGTGTCATTGGAAAAGTCAATAGCCTTTATCATGTAGTTGTCCAACCATGTGTAAATATGTTACAGAATCAATGAAATAACTCACCAACATCAGTTTTGAAAATAAGGCAGCAATTTGAAAAATGAAATTTGCTTTCTTATACTGCCTGGCCTCCTGCTTCCTTCATTAAAAGCCATTCAAATTGCTCTATCAGCAGGTTTGATAATGTGTTTCCAGTTCCACTGAAATAATCCTTTATTCTGGAAGAATTGCTCCAACAGTTGATATTACTGATTATTAAATATTTTTAGATACAGAGAAGAAGCTATAAGAGTAAAAATTGGATACTAGTGATTTCAGTTTTGCCAGTGGCCTTCTGCATAGTAGAAGCTCTCAGTTAATACAGTTCTCTCCTTAGCCTGTTACTAGGTTGCCTTTAACTTTTTTTCTCTTCCTAATAAATATAGAACTTTTTCAAGTTTTTCCAAACTATGGCATTTGGAGCCCACAAAGTTTTAAATACTATTCCTAGTACATGAGCACAAGCAAGTCAGAAATTAGTGACAGCAAGTCAGAACTTAGGATCTCACGTAACACACGCAGGTATTTGGGGAAAAAAATACTTCCCTCTAGATCCCTGGTTTACTGAGGAGGAACAAAGGTTAGTAAAAGCATAAACCCCCTGATATTTAGCAAAGCTGTGCTATTAATTACAGCAAATGGAGCACTTATTACAGAGAACAAGCAATTACTTTCATTTAGTAGCACTGAAAATATAAACCCCTTAGTTTCTGTACTGAAAGCAATAAAATATAAAAGTGGTATCTTGTAAGATTATTGTTATCATAAAGCTTCCTTCAAACTAATTGATTCAAATGAGTCTTAAAAACTCTTTAGGAAGTAACAACCTTCAGCTTGTGACTTGTTTTAATTATTTTAAAGTAGTTCAGATGGAGGATGTAAAAGAAAAATTAAATGGTTTGACATAAACCCTAAATGTAAGTAAGTCTTTTAAAGTTTCCGAGAGTCCAAATTAAATCACTTGCTGTTAAATTGTAAGCAAGCTGAAACAGGAATTTTCATACTTGAAAACACATTTTCAGTTGGTTGGTGATATAATCAGAATCATTAAATTCTGTACATCACACGTTTTAAATGCTAAATGCAAATGACAAAAGTCTCAGGAAAACAATGGTATCAGGCTGTTCTGTCATCTTTAAGCCCGAGCAATGCATGAATCTTAACACTATAAACTACTTGATCCATGGTACCCTAATGCTAAGATCCTGCCGAAAGGAGCAAATGTCAGGGATAATTCAGTTCCTAAGCCAATGCAGTGGAAGGCAGGGATCATTTCAAGACCAATTTGGAGCAGATTAATGAAAAAAAGGCTTAACGGGCCATGTACCACTCAAAGAATGCTGGTCAAATCCATCTCTAATGAGGGTGGGGAGATAGAAAAGATTGTGAGAAAAAAGTCAGGACCATTAACCTGGAGGTATTAAGGAGATCCTTGAGAGCCCAATTCTTGTCACAAGGTCAAGCTTTTACAAAGCAATTATTAAGGATCTCCATAGTATCAACATACAGACACACACACATACTCAAAGCCTTTTAACCTTGGATATTCTGGACTCACTTCCCTTTCCCTCATTACTTTCCCCACCCTGGCTTTCATTCTTTGTAAAGGTGTATGTTAGAGTTCCTACAGAGGTGATGTGTCAAGTGGCTTGTGCAAGCAATATGTTTGTACTAGTCAGTCCCAAACAAAAGGGGAGAACCAAGTACGTCCTAGAATGATAGAATGGCTTGGGTTCAAAGGGACTTTAAAGGATCATCTAGTGCTAACCCCTTGCCATGGGCAGGGGCATCTCTCACCTGCATATGTAAAGNTCCGAGAGTCCAGATTAAATCACTTGCTGTTAAATTGTAAGCAAGCTGAAACAGGAATTTTCATACTTGAAAACACATTTTCAGTTGGTTGGTGATATAATCAGAATCATTAAATTCTGTACATCACACGTTTTAAATGCTAAATGCAAATGACAAAAGTCTCAGGAAAACAATGGTATCAGGCTGTTCTGTCATCTTTAAGCCCGAGCAATGCATGAATCTTAACACTATAAACTACTTGATCCATGGTACCCTAATGCTAAGATCCTGCCGAAAGGAGCAAATGTCAGGGATAATTCAGTTCCTAAGCCAATGCAGTGGAAGGCAGGGATCATTTCAAGACCAATTTGGAGCAGATTAATGAAAAAAAGGCTTAACGGGCCATGTACCACTCAAAGAATGCTGGTCAAATCCATCCCTAATGAGGGTGGGGAGATAGAAAAGATTGTGAGAAAAAAGTCAGGACCATTAACCTGGAGGTATTAAGGAGATCCTTGAGAGCCCAATTCTTGTCACAAGGTCAAGCTTTTACAAAGCAATTATTAAGGATCTCCATAGTATCAACATACAGACACACACACATACTCAAAGCCTTTTAACCTTGGATATTCTGGACTCACTTCCCTTTCCCTCATTACTTTCCCCACCCTGGCTTTCATTCTTTGTAAAGGTGTATGTTAGAGTTCCTACAGAGGTGATGTGTCAAGTGGCTTGTGCAAGCAATATGTTTGTACTAGTCAGTCCCAAACAAAAGGGGAGAACCAAGTACGTCCTAGAATGATAGAATGGCTTGGGTTCAAAGGGACTTTAAAGGATCATCTAGTGCTAACCCCTTGCCATGGGCAGGGGCATCTCTCACCTGCATATGTAAAGTGGAATGCTGGCTATAAAGAAAAAATTAAAATCTTCATTTAAAGCCTATATGATGACAGGCAAGTCTGACATTACTACTGTAATTTTTGCTCCTGCAACCAAGGTACAGAATTTTACAAATCTCACTCTGTAGTTGCAGAGCTCAGATAACGGATTGATGGCTACACTGTGCTGCTGTCAGTTCATTAGTGTGTGGGCATTGTCAGTAAAATCACTGGGAGCAAATGAGCTAAACAGTGATGCATGTGGGAGTAGCAGAGCTTTTCCTCTCACTGAGCTGAATAGGAATTTTTCCTGGGCAGCGACTCTGGGGTTTGCTCTGGCCACACAGACCATTTCAGTGAAAATGGGATCATACAAACAGCATGCTACCTTCTCTGCAGAGTGAAAAACAGAGCTAACTATTGGACAGTGCAGAAAGGAATACCTGTCTTATGTAAATACATTCTTTTAGATAGCCAACTGCTGAAATGAGTAGAAAAGTTTAGGAGTTTCATGGTAAATATTATCTGTGCAATACTGTGTCAAAATCTGTTCAAAATGTGAGTTTAGTTTAATTTGATTAATTTCTCAGAAACCACTGCTGTATACTAAAATCTATTTTATTTTCAGATTGGAATACAGTCTGTGTGATCACATTTATAATTCTTTAAATGTTGAAGTATTAAGGACCAGCTACAACTATCTGGGCTTTAGAGCTGTACAGTTTTAAATCTGTGATGATGTTGATTTTGGTCTCCAAAGGAAGCTTCTGTAATTCACTTTCATTTCTTTGTAGTACCAGGACCTGGAGTACTATTTCTGTTAGTTTCTTTGGAATAACCACATTGCTGTTATCTTGTCACTGTTTCCTTCTGCTTGAAAAGGACAATTGTGGAAGTAAATTAAAGGTACAGAACACTTTCTGCAAGTGTTTGTGCTCTGAAGCTTTCACTCGCCCCAGCAGCAATAATTCTACCAACAAAGCAATAAAATAATTAGTGATTAGATCAGCATGAATCCTGAAGTCATATGTGTCAAAATGTTTAGACATATGTGAGCTGTTCAAAAGCTTAGATAATTTCATTTACTTATTTTTGTAATTTTGAGGATCTCATGTGTGTGTGATTCTATTTCTACATATGTTCTTAAAGTCACCTGTGTCTTTTCCCTAAAATTCAGGTCTATGTCAACACCCTTCTGTACAAAACATCTCTTTCTAAGCTAACCTGGAAACTGAAAATTTAACTGTGTGCTATTGTGTCTGTGGAGCTTTAATTTTATCTGCATTAAACTATTTCATCTATTCAGTTCATTTGCTGGATGCTTATACAGAGTTGTGACCAAGCTAAATAAAAAATGGGTATTAAAAATATGTTTTTTAAAACACCTACTTGATATTTATTGAAATATCACCTTTTTTCGAAATAGCAAATGCCACGCCTCAATTGTGTAGCAGATGTTATGGAAATTAGCAGTGGCTTCTGCTGGAAACCCATCCGACTACAAAAAACCAACTGCGAGAGTCTGAGTTCACAACTTGAGTCGGAACAAGGACCCCAAGCAAGGATGTATCTCTGTCAAGGTGATAAACCTCACTTTTATTTGTGGTGCTGTTCTACAGCTCCCTGTTTCCTCTCACGCAGTTCAACTGTAGGTGATTGACTGAAATGTTATTCCACAGTCTCTATGTCACTTGTTCCTAAACTCCCACAGGAATATTCTGGAGCACAGCTACAGATTACAAGTGTAGGAAGGCTCATTCAGTGGTACTCATTGCAAGGCTTGCAAAGGGAAGCTGGAGGACAATGTAGGTTCTCCTTCACCCTCACTTCTCTGCCTCATGTCGTTGTCCCAGGTCTGCACCACTGCTTCCAAACCAAGTATTCCTGGCAGAATTGGAGAGCATGCACTCATTCCACTTCTTTGATTCTGTCACTCTGCCTTTGATAATTTTTGTTACAGACACAGAACTGTAACTATCTTGGAGTGGTGTAAGAGAAAGCAGAGAGACCTGGAAGAGAGACCTAGATGAGTTAGAGTGCTGGGCAATCACCAACCACGTGAAGTTTAACAAAGAGAAATGCTGGATTCTTGGGACAGGGCAACCCTGCATGTGTGTACAAATTGAAGAATGAGGTGCTGGAGAGCAGTGCTGTGGAAAGGGACCTGGGGATCCTGGTCCAGGCTAAGTTGGACATCAGTCAGCAGTGTATCCTGGCAGCCAGGAGAGCAAATTATGCCCGGAGGGGCATCAGGCAAAGCATCGCCAGCTGGGCAAGGGAGAGGATTGTCTGGCTCTGCTCTGCACTGGAGCAGCCTCACCTTGAACATTCTGTGCAGTTTGGGGCACCACAATATAAGAAAGGTATTAAGCCATCAGAGAGGATCCAAAGAAGGGCAATGAAGATGGTGAAGGGCCTTGAGGCGAAGCCATATGAGGAGTGGCTGAGGTCATTTGTTCTGTTCAGCCTGGAGAACATGACACAGAGGAGACCTTGTCAGGGTCTACAGATGCCCCATGATGAGGGGCAGAGGAGGGGCAGGCACTGCTCTCTTCTCTCTGCCGATCAGTGACAGGACCAGAGGAAATGGCACAAAGCTGTGTCAGGGGAGGTTTAGGTTGGATATTACAAAAAGTTTCTTCACCCCAAGACTGACTGGGCACTGGAACAGGCTCCCCAGGGAAGTGGTCACAGCACCAAGCCTGACACAGTTCAAGAAGGATTTGGATGACACTGTTTGGCACATGGTGTGACATTTGGGGTGGTCTTGTGCAGGGCCAGAAGTTGGACTCAATGATCCTTGTTGTGTCCCTTCCGACTTAGTTTATTCTATGATTCTATGATTCTTAAATCTCTTACAGAAATAAGGTTCTGTAAGTTTGTTTTGTATGACCTACATGAACTAGGGCAAAGATTACCAGTAACAGCCCAAGAAAGAGCTGTAAAGTTATCTTCTATGGATTTTAATGCATTTACTGTGCATAACTGAAGATAAAAATCTTGCAGATAAAGGAGATGAGCTATCATTGCTGCACATGGCCAGGGAAAAGCTGGCCTGCCAAGGAAGGATTGCTGCAATCTTTGCAGCCATACAAATGTGGTACCATCCTGTTTAATCATGCATTTGAAATTGGTCCCTATAAAAAAGACTAAGAACTCATGATAGCAGCAATAACGGGACAGTAAAGATGAGCTGCAGTTATGCAGAGGAAACACAAATTTCAGTACAAGGATTATGCAACCTGGCAGAGTAAGTACAGAGTAAGTCACCTTTATTTAAAAAACAGTGCTTGTACCACTCGAGTGTGGTAGGAAAGACTTGATGGCACCAATCAAGTAAACTCTAGAGAAGTAATGATTCCCAAATAGAAAAGGGTCTGAGACATGCACTGGGATGGAGAGGCTTCTGTCACTGTCTCACACAGACTGTGACCACATAAGCAGTTGAGACTGAGCTGGTGTCCTGATAAGCATCCCTTTGGACTGAATTATTTGCCTGTGAATGTAGGTGCTAATTAAAGTATGGAACCATTTTTTTTCAGGCTGAGCCACTAAATATTAGTTTTAGTGTTTAACAAATTCATACCTAGAAAGAGCAGAAAGACTGAATAGTCTGTTGAAGAAATTAATAGATGTACCCTTTTTGTGGCATCTTTCAGCAAAGTACATTAATAGTAAGTATTTAATATAATATACAAGGATGGCATTCACATTGATGACTTGTGTAATCATAAAAATACAAAGGAAGGCCTCAAAAATAATCCAGTCATTTGCACGGTCAGTTCATCAAACTGCAGAACAGTGGAAATTGCATCTTTCCTTCTGGTTTTATGAGAACTTCTTCATGAAGTACAGTTTCAGGTATGCAATGGTGAGGAATATTAGTGACATGCAGGCAAGAATCACATGGTTCTGCCACAGGCCCCAGGTACTTGCATCAATGCCTTGACTTTTCAGATAGCCATCTCCAGTACATCTCCTACAGATAAATACACACACATTTATAAACTTTGTCAGTGTGAGGTACCTAGGAAGATCCCTAGAAGTTGTAGAGTGATTTCATGTGTATAGCAGGTCAGGCAAACATCTGTTATATATTACTGGTTTATTTTGTATTTGTAAGTTTGTTTTTCTTGTAGCTCCTATTTCTTATAGGAAGAGGAAATGGATTTTGTGAGGCTGTAAAATTGCAGTGTGCATGCATGTCTTTCAGTAAATGCAATTTGAAGGAGATAGAGACACATAATGCCAGATATTACTGGTGTTATAAATATTAAATATGACAACAGGCAGAATGTTCTATGGAGACAGAATACAAAAACTCAGTCAAAACTTCATTTTCTATATAAAAACAGAGATTCTGCTGGTCATCAGTGCACATCTCTGGTACTCAGACTAATGTTCTAGGACTTTGAAAGTTACTGATGGTGGGATTCATTTCAATGTTTCAAAATACTTACACCTGGTCCATCTGCTCAAAGATGTGGCGGCTTAAAACTGTGTTGTTAGTGGTGCCACAAAAGTTCATACCCTTCAATTCATTGATTTGCAAAGCCTTTTAAAATAAAGGAAACAATGACAACACAAATTAGTATGCAAAGGAATGATACATGAACAAGATGACATATAATACAATTAAAATTTATTCTAAAAATCTGATGGTATCACTATTATGTTGGCCAAATTCCCATTTTTTAAGCTGAGCAGCACGGTTCTTTTTCTTTTTAAGAAAGGAATGTACGCAGCCTATTTAGCATGCACAACAGGAGGCTTAACCACCTCCCCAGGTTAGACTATTTCTACACAGGCATAGTAAAGCCCGAATTTCTCTGCAAAATATCACCCCAGCCTAAATTCTCAACAATTTGAAAAGAAGCTTTACCTTGGCAAGTTTTTGTTTGAGTGATGGAAAAGAGAAGAATTTCTTATTTTTTTTAAGTGAAAATATTGTTCTTTACTTGGTCTTGTTTTTGTCCAGCTGCATTGCACTGTTCAGTTGTTTTCTCATTTGAGGTGTTTCCAGGTTACAGAAATGAGCTCTTCTAGCCAGCAGTGGGTGCTACTGAGGAGAAGCCCTTCTTGTTTCAAGACACTGCACTACATTCTGAGGTTGCTCTACTTAATTAGCCCTCCTTTTATTCATTAGCCCATAAAGTTTGAAGTTTCCTTTATCATGAGTAAAGATATTCTGCTCTATCAAATCTTTTACAAGTCTGTACACAAGAAAATACATCACTTACTGTCATTCCATATCGAGGGATGCTTAAGTATTTGAGCCAGGAGAGCCAGGACAGGACACTTGTGAGATTGACCAGCAACCCAGAGAAAAGCTAGAGACAAGAATTACAAAGAAGCCACAAAACAACAAAAAAAGCAAACTACAAATAACATACTGTTGTAATGCATTCTTCTCTAGCTCCTGACACTGCTTCTTTAGATTAAAATGAGTGGGAAAGCATTTCTAGAGGAAGAAAATCTGCCAGCAGAAGAACAAGGGAGAGGGAAGGAAAAATTTCTTTTACGCAGCTTTGGGCCATAAGCCTGGGTCCTTCTCCTGAAATAAGTAACAGAGAATGCTTTACCCTGTGCATTCAAGCCCTGTTCTTCCCGGCAGGGGGTCCCACATGGGTTTTCATGAGCTCTCTGCTGCTCCTCGGGTGTGCAAAGGGTTCTGCTTTTGTGCCCTGAGTCTAAGGCAATGTGGATTTTGGCCATGAGTTCAGCACTGCCTCATTTTTTATGGTGCCTGTCTCCTAACTGGAGCTGTTTGTGTGTTGCTGGCTCTAACATGCCCAAATGTGGGCTCTACAGCTGAGGAGAACAGCTGGGGTAGTGGTGTCAGAGAGCAGGAGGCTGCAGATCATATGCTCAGCCAGACATACTTGTCTTTTGCAAAGCTAAGGGCAAAAGAAGAAAGTGTAGCTCTAGGAGGCTTTTCTGCTTTCAAGGCAGTTTGCTGGTTGCCAGAGCCACAAAGAAGAGGGCAGAGGAGCCATTCTCCCTCCCCATCACACCCAACCCCCCTGAGCCCACCCCAGGTTCTTGTTCATTCAAAGGACAAATCAGAATATTCAACCACACAGCATCAGAATACTCAAATCAGACAAACCAGGATAACTGACATGCTTGTCCCCAACAGTCTTTTTGCAGAATTCATCTGGACTCTGTGCTTAGTAGGATTTCTATATTTCAGCATTTTTAGGATTTCAGGATTCAGTTTAGAAAACTGAATAATGCTACTCACAATCATAAAAACGAATGTGATAGTCATGAGTAGGTTTGCTACAGCGACCACGCTCTGTCCTGCTGCAATGGCTAGTGCCATAGAAGTGGCTGTGTAGGACACCATCATAAGGGTAAACATCATTGTAAAGAAGGCTTCTACTGTTGGTTTCAAACCTTAAAGATCAGAATAAGAAGGGTTTCAGTATGATCCTGCAAAAAGCTCTACCATAAGCTGAACATTGTCCTGACTTCTGTAATGTGTCCTGCTGATGGAATACAGTTTGACAGCATGGGCTACATCACCAAGACCCAAAACTGCTCTGGTGCTTGTGGCAGCCCTGTGTGTATGCCTTGACAATGGAAGACAGGAAGAATAAGTAGTATGCCCTAAACTGCAGTAACACTGGAGATGGCAGAATGGGTAGAGGTTAAAGTACTGTACCCCACACATCCAAAGTGATCACTTCATTGTGGCTTCTAGTCGTCTATCCAAGGAAAAATTTCTAGTGCACTTCCATGCATAACAGTTGTACAGCATTTCACTGCTTTCCAGCAGAGCTCTTCTAAAGGACCTACCAGACTTTTGGTGGCTATGGATTTGGTAGTAAGGGCTGTCTCACTCCAGTTTCACAGTCTGACAGCTTCGTGCTGATGTGGCCTTGTTTCCTATTCCTTAGGCAACATCAGACCAAAGTGAACTATGATTATTTTTAAGTCTTGTACTTTCAGGCTTTGGGGACATCCCAGAAGGATGTCATCATCTGAAACCTTACTCTAGGAAAATTATCGGCTGTGGACATGTTTTGAGGATGATGTTCCATGGTGTTCTAGGGTTGTAAAAGCTGGTACCAGCAACTTTCAAAGTCTGCTCACTAACTGGAGGGCGTCTCACAAAAAAATAAGCTGATATTAATTCACACAATATTAAGATCTTAAACCAAAACTTGTTCTTTTAGGCGTTCTCACAGGGATTGGAAAAGTATCCTGTAAAAGTCATGGGAAGTTTAAGACAGCCACAGATGAAAAGGAATAAAACAAACCTATGCAATAATGGACATGTCATGCTTTCTTCTAGGGACAGTAGAGATGAGGTGTCACAGATTCTGTGATGAATGCTTAAATCTTTGAAAGTGTTTCTTTTCTGTACAAAACAACATGGTGTGCTAAAAGCAACTGGCAGTAACCACTACCATGACAATATAGTGCTTCAGCCTATACAAATATCTATGTATACATAAATATATATAAAATATTTGTTCCATGTGGATTTATTGAGGAGGTTGGGAGTTATAATGCAACTGTAGAAGACCATACTTGCCTAACATGAAGTACACTATACAGGTGAAGATGATGCTTGGCATAGTCCTTATGGGTATTAAATCAGCCATTAGCTTTGCAATGAAATACGCAGATGTTCTGTAGTATCCACTGATATATTCATGTCTGGAACAAAGAGGTATGTACAGCATATCACAAATGTGATCTCTAAAAAACAGTATGATTATTTTCACCTGGAGACAAAAAAATTCTAGCTCAAACTGGAAAAAAAATCTTTCATAGTTAGGCTGTAATGCAAATGTCCGGTGAGCCACACACTATAATACTGGTGATATTTTCATATGCAAATGAAGTTGGATACTTGTGCACATGATTTTTAGTAAATGTACATATGCTATCAAAACAGAGAGGATAAAGTTTAAACAATGTTCATTTTTATACCATGTAATATGCGTATCTCTAAAGAATCCAGTTAGATAGTATTTACTGCCTTTACTAGCAAGTCACAAATTTACTAATCCATACCAAAACTGAATATTCAGGATGAGGTTTTTTCCTACTCTGTCAATAATTTTAATCTCTGAGCTATTTTCAATCACAGCAAGTATTTAGGGGGGGTTGCAGACAGTTTGTAGGCTAGAAGAGCACATTTGCAATGAGCACTGTCAGTGAAATGATTTGAAAACTCTGCATTAGGTGTACTTATTAGCTACAGTAGGGCAGACAAACTCACTTTCCAACAGTAGTGCCTGATAACCTTTTTGTATGTTTTACTTACATAAATATCTTTTTTTCCACAACAAAGAGTTCAATAGCTGAGATGCTGCTGAAGCACTGGTTTGTGGTCAGAAAGAACATTGCACCCACTCTACAGAAAGCAAAACAGTGTTAAAAATTTAATGTAAATATAGTGTTTCCACTTCTGTGTTTGTAAATCCAACTGTAGTGCCTGAAGTTTCTCAGTATGTGACCTCCCATCTCAAATTCCATGGGAAAAGGCTCACTTACAAGACTGAGTCTGTAACAAGCCAGAAGTAGACACGATACAGTCAGCACTTGTTTTTGGCATGCAAGAATAGTCCATTCTCTGATGCAGTTTTTAATGTCATTTGCTGACATATTAAGAATTCTCGGATTGTGAGACATTTGTCCGATGCAAACTGTGAGGAACTGAAAAACCAATGTGAGAAGCAGTTTTCACCTTTTCCACTGAAATATAAGGCACTTCATACCCAATTTAAAACTGGGCCATTTTGAAGAAAATGCTACGAAGTGTTTCAAGACTAAAAACTCAGAGGTTTCATAATTGCAAACTCATGTGTCAGGTCACATACATACAGCTGACAAAATGATACACACACCAGAATAGTTTGAAAATCTAGCTTCAGGTGCACCTTCTGACTTACTGCTGGTAAATTCAAGCGTGTATATAGAAACAGATGCAAGATTAAAGCTTTAAAGCTTTAGTTACCTAAGTTTATGTGGCCAATTCTGTATATTTTAGTCTTTATTCCTTGGGAAAATCTTTGTAGAGAATAAGTTGAAGTGCTGCCATGCTGAATTGAGCCTTTATAATGTGATGTCTGTTCTTCAGCATTTTTAGCAGACTGACTGGCACTGAAAAGTGTCATCCTACAGAAGCAGCATTACTTACTTTGTTTGAACTGCTTGTCCAGCTTCCAGCATGGCAGGGCAGAACTGCATCACCCTCTCAGTTCTGCTGGGACCTTGCTAAGGACCAGAGAACATCCTCACTTCCAAGTCACTAACATAGGGTGGGCCTTACTTACTGATGTGAAGGGAAGCATTTGCTTTAAAAAGGGTAGAGCTTTAAATCAAATTTATGAGTATCCCTTACCTAAACTGACTAACCTGTTCTGTAGTCCAGTGGGGTCCTCTTTAAGTCCAAAGAAAATTGCACCTACAACCAGTCCCAGAAAAGCTGTAACACACACCTAAATGGGAAAAAAAAAGAAAAGTATTCTCATTGCTTCAAAACTTCAGTAGGTTTTTTTTTTAAATATGTAGCAGGTGAGTGTAGATTGACAAGAAGTATTTTCAGAAAGGAGAAAAGCTGCCCAAGCTGGGAAGGGGGTTGATGGGGTGTTAGCAACCTGGAGCTCCACAGTACTGTCAGTCTCAAGTCCAAGGGGTGTCTGAAACACCACAGCTCCCCAGTGCCACCTGCCCATGACAGTGGCCCACTGCTGCTGTCTCATGTGGTCAGGGCAGTGGGACAGGGAGACAGGAGGGACAGTACAGAAGCTTCAGCTGCTGCTCACTCTTCTATGGTGGCACTGGCAGGAGGCACAATCCTGCAGTGATATCACGGTTTTTCCATGACCTCCTGTGGGGCCAGACCTATGACCTTGTGGATCTGCTCCAGGAGTGCCAGGAGGATACTAATATTAGCAATGGGAGGAGGATAGCAGAGGCTTAGTGAGGCAGGTTAGAAAGAGGGATCCGCAGCATCACATGCACCTCACCCAAACTCCTTCCCCCCACCACTGTTCCAGTCATTCTTAGGTGTCATAATTAAGTTAATTAACATAACTGCAATATTTCTCCTCTCTTCCTACTGACACTTGACACCATTCATCCTCCTTTGCACAGTGACTCCACATCTGCTGTCAAGTGACAAGGGTCACTTTAGCTCTAGGGCTGACCACAACTTTGCAGTGTGGGGATTTCTCTGCAGCCATCTCAAGGCTACTTTGAGCTGGGCAGTCAGTCTTTCCTGACTGCCAGGCTGAGAATGACCGTTTATTTTCATGTTCCACAGTGTGTAATTGCTGGGCTCTACCACATTGCTGGTGTTTGCAGTCTATAACACAAGATAACACTTGCCCCAAGGATAAAGACTGAAGTGTGTGCATCACACTTTTCAAATGCTAAATGCAAATGACAAAAATCTCTGGAAAACTGATGGTATCAGGCAGTTCTGTCATCTTTAAGCCCGAGCAATGCATGAGTCCTAACACCATAAACCCCTTGATCCACCTATTGCTAAGATCCTGACAAAGGAGCAAATGTCAGGGATAATTCAGTTCCTAAGCCAATGCAGTGGAAAGCAGGGATCATTTCAAGACCAATTTGGAGCAGATTAATGAAAAAAAGGCTTAATGGGCCATGTACCACTCAAAGAATGCTGGTCAAATCCATCCCTAATGAGGGTGGGGAGATAGAAAAGATTGTGAGAAAAAAGTCAGGACTATTAACCTTGGGGTATTAGGAGATCCTTGAGAGCCTAATTCTTGTCACAAGGTCAAGCTTTTACAAAGCAATTATTAAGGATCTCTATAGTATCAACATACAGACACACACACATACTCCAAGCCTTTAACCTTAGAGATTCTGGACTCATGTCTCCTCCCCCATTGGTCATTTTTTCACTCATCATAAAAACCATGATGGAGATAACTTATACCCCTGGATCCAGACCAATTTTTCTACCGCCTCCTTTAGAATTGCTGAGAATTGGGAGTTTTGGTGGTGCTGTGGCTGCAGGATTTGGCCCATGAATTAGGGGATTCCTGAGGATTAGTCATTCTGCAAAGCCAGTCAGCCATTCTTATTTTTGAAGGCTTTGAAGAAGTCAACACTTTTGGTGTTGATTCTCCTGAAAAAGCAGCTCTAATGGGCTAGTCATATGTAGAATATGCTTATCTTTCGTGGTGGGTGTTAGACCCCATTGTGGTCTTCATCACATCTTACCCAGAAGACATCATGGCCAATATAGACAGTCAAATGACCAAACAGCATGCACATTACAAGACTGTGAAAATACTTTTGTACTTGAGCCAACTGCCAGCACTTCATTTTGTGCTGAAGGTTAATTAAGTACACAACTGTAGTCAGTCAACTTTTCCTGGCAGGCGAGAAGATTGGAAGCCAAACCCCACAGTGCCAAGTCTGGACAATTAGAATCAAGTCTGAAGAATATTCTTGAGTACATACGTGAAACTACTTGGGACATAATGTGCTCCTGGCCAGGAGCAGCAGAATACCCTGCTGGAAAAGATCTTGCCTCCCAAAGTCTTTCAGTAGTCTAAAATTAATTACTGAACAGTCCTCCATCCTACTCATTCAGGAGCATTCAGGACACTTTTTAGTGAATCAGATTCCCAAACCTTGAACACTCTTTCTTCAGATGCTTACTACAGTCAAAGTATCAAGAGGCAAAACCATCCCAGTGACATATCTAGTAGTACAGGAGTCAAATAAATTCAACATATACCACAAAACAATAGATACAAATAGCATTACCTGAGCTATGGAAGCTTGTGGGTTTCCTATCAGATTTTTAAATGCGCGCCTGGACACCCATTTCAGCTGGTGAAGGAAGGAATTGGCATATGTGATTTTTCGGAAAATTGATTTTGTTTCCTTTTTATTTCCCAAAGAAATATTCTCTAATTGTGCTTTTGTTTCTTGGTAGTAGGTAGAGTCAGAGTATTTTTCTGCTAAGTGCTCAGCCAAGGTTCTTTCATACTCAGTGCGTTCTTCAGTGTTCTCTGCTGAAAAGATTAAAAAGAAACATGATCGTGCCTGCAAGGGATGGGAAGGTTGTTTAGGAGTTAAGTCAGGAGAGTTATGTTAGGATGGGAGAGTTGCTAACGAGCCAGAAGAATTAATATGCACATGTAGTTTCAATGATTCATTGCCCTCAGTCTCACAGCATGCAGTTCAAAAGAGTTAGTAGAAGACCAAACCTCTATTTGTCTGTGCAGCCTGTCCCACAGGCAGCAGCTTCACAACAGCTTGACTGGATAAACCTTTATCTGCCCATAAAGTTTCAAAATAACAGCAATATAGTTTTTAATCAAAAAGTGATTTTTACACAGATTTCTCCCCCCAAGGTTTCTGTAAGTGATCTGTTTCACAGATCTGATGAGGTAATCTTAGATTGCCCAGACTTTGAAAGCCAGGTAATCCTCCATGTGTGTGCTTCAGTCATAAATAAATTTCAGCATGAACTCCTTTTTTCCTCAATTATAATCGAATGACAAACACAATTTGTGTTACCAGCTACAGTATTTATCAGGCCCTGAACACAGCATTTTTGTAAAATGACAGTTGCTCCTTCGGTAAAGAAACAGTGAAACTGCGTTTGGGTGCATGGTGTATTCATTATTTCATTTCCCTTTTCATTCCTGGGAAAAGAGAGTGTGCTATTAATAGGTGGCAGCAGAAAAGGAAGTAAAAGCGTGGTACTAAACATAGGTGAGATTTGGTTTGTTAGTTTTGGGATAATTTCTGCCTTACCACAACTGCAAGGATCCATCAGGTTAACACTGGCCCCCTATCTCTTCCACCTCTTCCCACCCCACTCAGAGGAAGGAAAACACTAATTTCCTAACAGATAAAACATTCTGTTAGGTAAAAAATACAAGTCATAACTGCATCAAATTACGTCACTAACAGGAACAATTGTCCTGGTTTATCATCTCTGCTTCTGAAGGACTTCAGCTGGTTTGCCTCAAAGATGAAAGAAGGTCTTTCATCTTCAAAGAACGTGTTGAGAGTTAGCAAAACAGTTTTTTATATTCTCAGACATTATAATTTCAAGACAGGAAAATGTTCTTGCAGCTTTAACATCACATTATTTGAGTGTGACACAGATGTATACAGGTCAGTTTATGGATAGCAATGACAAATTACTAAATACCTATTTATGAGAGGCAAACTATTCTTGCATAGGAGGAATATTTTATATAGTAGAGCTGCATGTGAATTTGGTACTTATTAAAGGTTAATTATTTTTCACATATGAACAAAAAGGATTTAGGAATGGTGTGTTTGTGGGGTTTTTTTTCCTTTAAAGCAACATGGATCAGCAGTACATAACACTCACACATACAAACAGCCATACACTGTACAACAAAGTTGTTTCTTGGTTGACACCTGTGAGTGTTGTGCTGGACACCTCCTGGCAAAATACATGTTGTGATTACTGGGCTCTGCATTTCATACCTGTGTTAGCTTCATCAGTCTTGCTCATTGCCACTGCGGTGGAGTCTCCATTAATGACGTCCAGGAAAAAGTCAGCAGGGTTGTTGTATGGCTCACACTGGTAGCCTGTGGTGACAGCAGTACAAGCCCTGAGTGATCATTGTGTGACTGGACAGAGGCTGCCAAGAATGCAGCCACACGCTGTGCTCACTGAGCAGCCTGCACCATAGGCAGGGCAGGCTTCAAAAGGTCTGCATTATTCCAAGGGATGAACCGCACTGCTGGGCAGCTCCGTCAGTGAGAGCAAGGTGACAGCTGAGAGTGTGCCCTTCCCAACCCAAGCCTGGGATTTGTCTAGTTAAGATGCAACCAGGAACAGTTCATTAGAGGCCACCCCTATCGTCCAGGCTCACATGTGGATTAAGAGGGGAAACTCCCAGAAAAAGCTTAGCCTGTTAAAATCCAGGGCTTGCTAATACATGCTGTGTCCAATTCTGACCCAGAGGCTGCTGGCATTTTATTCAAGTTAGTAAAAACTAAAGGTGTTGCTGCAAAAGCTGTGCTCACCAATGGACTGGAAGTACTGAAGGGCATGCTGGGCTGGCCCATGGTACAAGACTCTACCCGCAGCAAGCAGTGTCAGGTTGTCAAACAGTCGAAATATGGAGTATCGAGGCTGATGGATGGAAAAGATTATTGTTTTTCCTTGTTTTGCCATCCTGAATGTGAAGAACAACAGAGATGTTAGCTTTGCAAGTCAATTCAGCCTTTAGATAAGAAAATTTGCAAGTTCAGTTAAATGCTGGTGAGGTTTGATTGACTTGACATGCCAGAGAGGGGAGGAGGAAGGACAAAAAAAGAAAAAGAAAATATTCAGATCGTATTTGTAGTTGTCTATATGAGAAAAGAATTCTCACTTTGGAGGGAGAATTCATACAGCCTTTTTCCTACCCCTTTTGTAGACTTGATACACTGGTAAACAATTACAGGTCTGATTTCCCTATGTGCTCATTCTAACTGTAATTTAAGTGAAATACAACTAAGTATAGCAGAGTGGAGTGTTGAAAACAAGACACTGTTTCCAAAGCCATCACCTTTTCAGTAGCAACAGAACAGCATTAGCAGTGCTGGCATCAAGTCCTGTAGTTGGCTCATCCAAAAACAAGACGGCAGGATCGGTGATGAGCTCCATCCCAATATTGGTCCTCTTCCGCTCTCCTCCAGATACCCCGCGAGTGAACTGGGTGCCGACCTGCCACAAAGCAAGAAGTTTGTCTCATTTGGCCTGATGAAAAATACTTGAGTGAACAGCATCCTGGGAAGAGTTGTAGGAAATTTTGGCCCTACTCTAAGGAACAGATGTAGGTGTTATCTCATACACAGGCTGTTTCCTGATGTTAGTATTACTTAAGGTGTTCTTTTTTTCTCTAAACACAGACTACCTTTCCCTTTCCCTGCAATGTAACAGCATAGGGCAGCATCAGTGCAGTCTGTAAAGATGGCCACAGAGAAATATTATTAATTATTGTAACACTGAAACAGTCTGTTGAAATTCATCTTTTTTTTTATCTGTCATACAGAGCTATTTGGCTCATTAAATAAATCACTTAATATTTACTCCTGATTTAAGCACCTTACCTTGGAATCTGCTACTTTGCTCAAACCCAGCTCCTTGATGATCTGATTCACTCGTTCTTTTTTTTCCTGTTCCTTCACTGACTTTGGCAAGCGGAGTGCTGCTGAGAACGTCAGATTTTCTCTTACAGTCAGAGTTCCCATCACCACATCATCCTTCATTAAAGAAAAAAAAAAGTAGATATTTGGTGGTTGCTTAGCAATTTCTACTTACTCCTCCAAGAACAGCATCTACCTATGTTTTATGCTGTCCTTGCATACATTGCTACTTGGACAGTAGCAATGGCCAGAACATGTGGTAAGGTGCGTCTTCCAATGTCTGTGTCATGGTAGAGTGTTGATTTCATGCACATAATTGTATTTGACTTAATTCATAAAGCAGCACAATATTGGAACATCCTCCACCATGGGTGATATCAAAATGCATAAATAGTAAAGTATTAAAAACTGTCCCTTATGTATTCTCACCTTACTCAGTTTTTTGGAGGTGTTGAAGGAGAGACAGGGCTGAAGGGACCTAAGGAGCAGCTACAGCTCAGGTCATTATCACAAGTGTGTTTGCTAAGGCAGCCTCAGCTCCCTGCAGGTGAGAGTGGGGAGAAAATATGGAAGGAAAAGCGAGGTTGGCACTGTGGGTAAGGGTAAAGGTTTGCCAAACTTGTGTCAGCAAAGGAGGAAGGAGGGTAGGTTTCTTAGATGTTTTCTGCTTGTCTCTTGCAAAGGACATCTGTCAGATATAGGAGTTCCGAGTTACCTGTGTTTTGAGATACCCCCCTTTCTGCAACATGCTGATAATACTTTCATAGCTTTCATAGATGCACCTCTTCAGCCCTTGACAGCTTTGCAAGCTGCTGAGCATGGGGAGTGGGGATGAGAAAGAAACGGAAAGAGGCATGTGGTTTTCTTTTTTTTGTCCTTCCTCCCAGCCCACCCCGGCAGGACAAAGGTTTTCTCAGAATGGGACTTGGTGGCATTGTCACTGGGCAAGTGGAGGCGCCAGCTGACCACAAAACGTCATACTTGGAAAATGCTCCATTCATATTGGTAGCCCACATCCATTCCCCCAAGAGCATTAAGGAAGGAGACTTAAATACAAAGCACAACATTTTTCCCAGCAAGGGTAGATGTGTGGAGAGTTGCTACAGCAACAGCCTTGATTCTTGGATCAAGGCAAGGTACTTGCAACACAGCAGCAACTTCTTACAATAGAATGGATAAAGTGATAAAAATTACCTACCTGTACTACGTACCCAGAGGTACATTTAAAATTGGCAGGCTGAGGAGCTCCATTGATCAAAATGTCACCAGAAAGCCCACGGGGATCCTTCCTTGCAGCCAAAATGTCAAGTAGCCTAGAGGAAAAGTTGTTTACTTTGTCAGATGAGCATGCAGGAGGTAAAGATCTCTGAACTACAAACCCACTTCATGAAACAAACAGCTACAGAAAAACATACCATGTCAAACATTTGCAACTTACAAAAACTCCAGCAACCTTCAAGGACTATGTTTCTTTTGTCCTGGTTTCCTAAGGAAATGAGATCTGTGCAATTTCGTGTCTATTTTTTCAGTAATTTGAGCTTAACCTGGAATGATGCATAAAGACCATTTATCAGCAAAGCGTGGACTAAAACTTTGCCATATAACCTGACTCTCTTTTTGAATTCAAGTATTTCTCAGAAATCAGTGAGATCTGCACAGACCTAAATAAAACCACGATCTTTTGCTGAAAATATTGCCCATTACTGCTAAATGTGTGCCGTTTTGCTTTCTTCTTGGTGTAATTTCTGTGTAGGACAAAGGGGGCACTTACGAAGATTTACCACCACCAGTGGGTCCCAAAATTGCATTCAGGCCTGGTCTCATGATGCCACTGTAAGAAAAAAAAAAACAGATTTACCAAGTAGATAGAGTGGGTTTATCTCTTGTACTGTTTCAACTGGTAGGCTGTGTAACTTACCTCTACAATTACCTTCTGCATCCCATTAATTTTGGAATTAATGAAGCTGCCTGATCACAAGCAATATTTATAATCAGTCAAACTCCACCTTAATTTTTCTTCCTATTTCAAGAAGAACTAATCTTCATATAATGAAGACAACACAGAAACATGAGCAAAATGCAGCCAAATCTGTATATATATTTTTGCCCTATGGATCTCTACAAGTGAAGCACACGTTTGCTTTAACTACATTCAGGTCTAAAGGTATTATTCTCTTAACAGAGAGAATAATGGTCCCTGTAGACAGAACATAGTAGGGATTTGTTCATACTTAAAACTGCAGTTGAGAGTTTCTCTGTATCTGACATTAAGTCACATGAAAGTCAAAAGCCAGATAGAAAATGTTGCAAATTACCAATGTCGGTCAATTGAGTTAACATAACATACAGCTCTTGAGGAAAGTAGGAAAGACTTGAAGAGCTCACGTTTAGGAAGTGTGAAAATTGCATGGGCAAAGGGGTAGAACAGAGAGAGCTACAAAAAAGGTCAATATTTATTATAGAAATTGAACTTAGGGAGCTGAAAGTCATGGGTGACTTGGAACAGCATATTGTATAAGCATTTGCAACTTAGTTTAACTACTGAACTGTGAATGGGCAAACTTTATGCATTTATTATTGAACAAAGGCCATAATGACATGATTCTTTTACTGCAGTAGTGCTCAGTGTTGGGGGAAAAAACCCAACCCAACAAAAAAAACACTAAAAGCCCACAAAACTTTAAAATTAAATCTTTAGAATTCACCTAACTCTCACTCATATTACTGTCTTACACCTTTTAAGTTAAAACCCCCAAGATTAACTTTTCCAAAGGCCACCTTAGGGAAGGAGACACAACCATCGAGAACGGGCTGTTGGTATCACAGTTAAACACTCCAACACAGTGGGAGAATTGCCATATAGGGTAGAACCACCAGAGCTGCCTGGTGTGGCCCCATGCTGATAGCAGCCAGCAGGGCTATACCCCCAGAGCCACGGGAGATGATGCCCAGCAGCATGAGCTCTCTGGTGTAAGGGCTCCCCTCTAGACACTGAGGACCACTGGAGCCTAGCAGGAAGCTTAAGCACAGCTGATAGCAAACACTAAGCAATCACATACACACATAATTTTTCTAAATCTTGGTCAGATTCTGTACATTGTGCTTAATGGCTCAGTGGCATGAGTGGACTCAACAGTCCAGCAGAAATAAAACATACACATACTCTAAAGAGATGTTTAAGTACGTACTTGACATCTCTCAAAACTTCTTTAGTGGCTGTTTTTCGACAACACAGGAACCCAGTCTTTGTTTTCACACGGTAGCAGATGTTGTGGAAAGTGAGCACACTCCCTCCCCTGCCAGCTAAGTCCGGCGAGGGTGGCCTTCTGCTGGGTATGCCATTTGTATTCGGATCTGACATCTGAATGCATACGTGCAGCTGGTCTTCTGCCATCCTTCCTCTGAAATGAAAAGAGAAGTAGGCTAAGATTTGATTAAGTATGGAGGGGAAAGATTTGTCTTTTGGATTCAGTGTTTGGCACCAGACCAGTGGTGAGCCTTGCAGATGCCCACCCAGGTCCCTCTCTTTTGGAAGTTTAGTTTGGGTCCTATGGGCTCAAACTTTGATATGATATGGAGCTGATGAGGAGCTAGGTCTGCCCTATTGCTTCACACCTCATGCGCTGTTAGGGAGATAGAAGAGACTCCCTCCACCTTGATGGTCTGTTCTGGTGGCTTGACCTTGGCTGGCCACCAGATGCCCACCCAGCTGCCCTCTCAGATGAATATCTGCTTGGGCACCTGGACCACTTTCTCCTTCTTCACTGTCCTTCGTGTCTGTACAGCTGTTTCTCCTATATTTTTCTCTCTTCTCTCTCACAGATGCTGAACAACGTCTATTATGCTTTCTTAGGTTTTCAGAGAGGCTCTGCCAGCATCACTGACACACTCAGCTTTGCCAGTGGTAGGTCTGCTGGCACCAGCTTGAGGTGGCTGTGTCTGGCACAGGGCAATCCTGGGTTCTTTCTCACAGAAGCTTCCCCTCCAATACCTGCCATGTGGCAGGAGCTGGACACAGGCACCAGCTGTGTCTGCTCTCCAGGTATGAGGAAGTAGGTACATTTCTCAGTGGCACTAGCACAACATTTTGCTCTTTTCTGGAGGGCTGCCCCTGGCAGAAAGGTCTGTACTTATGCTGCACACTTGTTGGAAACAGCAGGTGCAACAGGTGACTCACTGAAAGATCAGCTTAAAATTATTGAAGTCCAAAAGGACTTGGCCTTCTGTTTGTCTACTTTGTAAGTTTTGAATGTTCATAGAGTTGGCCCATTAGGTACTCTTTTAAAGGGATGGTTTGCAAGTAAAGACACACCTCCTACATGTAGTGCTCTAGTGCAATGGCAACAAAATCTAAAAAGTGCTGGGTTATTATTTTTAATCAAAATAATTTTGACAAGGCTATAGGAACATGGAAAATGACACTGTTGCCAAGTTATTCTCTTCCCTGGATTTGATTTCCATGTGAAAAGTAGAAGGTAGTTGTGGAATAAATAAAGTTATCTCCCTTGTCAGCAGGCTCCTGCCTGTGAGTCATCTACCTGCAGCGTGGGGGATCCCTGGCTGTCCCCATGCATGCAAACCTTTGTCCCCTTTGTGCTTCCTGAGCAGCACAGGGTCATTTAGGTGAGAGGTAGTATCTAGCCTCTCTTCATGTATCATGTTGACTCATCAGCAACTTTAATTGTCACTGTGGGAAATGTTAGCAATGCATTAGTTCATGGGAATTGAGAGGGTAGATGACCAGCTAGGAGCTCTAGGATGATCAGTCCCACATGTCAGCATTGTTACACTGCTTAAGCAAGAAAAAAGGTAAATTATGAGACCATTTCAGTCATGTTGAATGAATTTGAAAGCAGTTAATAAAAATTAGCCTTGAAAAAAAAGTAAAAAAAAGCGCCATTTAATCTAATAGAGTCATATGGTCACATAAAACCCCCAAGCCCTTATCTTGCAGTTTCCTAAGGTTGCTTGCCAGACAGCTGAACTCTGTGGTTATCAACACAGCAGACCCACTGGGAGCCCAATGTTCAGCAATAGGTCTGTCTGCATGTAAAGGCTGGTTCATCTGTCTCGCAATTACGCTATCCCAAATCTAGCCCAAGCTTGCCTCTTCTAACAAAACTGCAGTGTTCTGTGCTGGTCTTAATGTTTTAGTGATCAGTCATCTTGGCTCAATGCAAAGAAACTGTCTTCCAAATATTATTATAACAGGACAAGCTTTAATTTAAGCTAAAATGGATGAATAAGTTGAGTAAGTTGAACATGAATTAAATGGATGAGTAAGTTGAACATGAATTAAATGTGCAACACTTAAATTCTAGAGGTCTTTTAATGATACACTGCCTATGCTCTACTTGTGCCAGAGAAGACTGACCTACCTGCAGAAGGGCACCTAATTTTATAAGGCTATTTACAGAGAAGTTTCTGGTCTAAAATGTCTGGACATCAATCATTGCCATCTGAAATGATGCTTTCTAAGGCACATTACATGCTCTCACGGTAACTTAGAGATGTGCATTCAGAACTGCAGTGGGAGCTTTTCACTTAAAGGCTCACCATGGGTTGAGTAGATGTTTGCTGAGCAAGGTACCAACCACAGAGTCAACAACACAGGTAAATACACAAAATCCCTTGAACTGCTGGATAACCAGGCAGCATAATGTGAGTGCAGAATTCTTCAGGAAACAGTGTGACTCTGACCTTGATATATCACTGTATCTATAAGGTATCTAGATCAGAATGTGATCAGCTTGATCGCGTATTTTTCTCAGCTTTATTCATGTAATGTTATGAACAAATGGGGAGGAGTGAAGTGGACTTGCACCTCAAGCATAATCAACAGAATAAATTCCTCTTTGTTTAATTTGATTTTTTTAGGCTTTTTTCTGAAGAACAGCATAAAAACCTAGCCGAGCACCTGCACCGAAATTTCAGAAATCCTCTTTAGTTAACAAACTTTTAAGAATTAAACAGATTCAATCTTCCAGACTCAACGAGACAGGCAGACAGTAAGCCCAGAATCTTTTCATAAATACCCGATCACATTGCTTTCTTAAGAATAGTGAGTATGTCAAAGTCAAATTTACCAATCAAGTTACTATGAGACTGTACACATCCTTACAAATATGTGTGCAGAAGCTAGATATATAAATCAGCTATGAGAAGAATTACACCTGCTCATAGCAGACAGTCCCTCACTGGCTATTCAGTAAAGCTGTTGGCAGGAAATTTCCAGTTGAAGAAGGTCTGAGTCTGCTGACTGCCCAACTCTGGAGAGAAAAACAGTGTGTTTTGCTATTGCCCCTTAGGAAGGCATTGACTACCAGCAGCTCTGAGAAGAGGCTGGATTCAGGTCTCACTGGACCTCTAGTGTACATTGGCACAGCCCTTCGTGTCTGCAGTTCACTTGTGCTACTTGCAGGGACAGGATGGGGTGCTGGAGGTGGAACATCTGGGAGGTAGATCTATCAAAGTAAAAAAGATCTATTTCAGATGTGAGGTTAATACTGAAAATAGCTTTTTACATTTGAAGGGCTGCTAGAATTTACTGCAGAAAGAAACTGCAAAACACTCCTTCTCTTAAAGAATGCTGTGTGACATCTGTGTCAGCCACTGTCTTCTCAAAGGTGCACAACCATTGCAAGGTCTCCATCACAGCAGCTCCTGGGGATGGCAGGATAAGACAGCTCTAGATATGCTGGTGGGAAGGGGCCTGGGGAAGTCCCCTAAACCAACTTCTCCCTCCAAGTGGGACTGCCACCAACACGAGATCAGATCAGCTGTGCCTTTGCCTGGGAGATTTGTGCAAGCCTCAGAGAGAGGCAATCTGGATCTCAGCTAACAGTGTGTTGGGAGAAAATGAAGTGCTAACAGTAGAAATGATACCTGTGTGCTAAAAATTAGGCATTAGATCTGCTTTTATTTTTTGGAGACCTGTTTTTCTCTGTGGGGTGAGGACTTGCAGTGAGACAACCAGTTCCATATTTTAAAACTCAACCCTTTCATTTCTGATCTAGCAGTAAAACTTCATCAGAGGAATACAGGGGTATGCTCCTTTACAGCTAATATAATTGTCAGCTGTTTGCAATTGCTCCCTGGGAATGGATTTTTTTACAATATCACAATTTTAAATTGTTTAAAAAATAATGTATTATTTTTAATGTGACATGCAGCCATATAACATTTTAGTCACAGAATATGCAGGAAAAAGAAATAATCATGATGAATGTTGCTCAAATCAATTTCTATGCAAACTAATTTCTACGCAAACTAAGTGAAGTTTCCCAGATTTCATTTGCCAATGGCTTATGTATATTTACTTTGGATTAGAAATTAGCAGGAGATTCAATGACACTCTGTACTGCCTGCTGTATTCAGAAATATTTGTTAATATGATGTCCTGTTTCATATCCTCACCATATCAACCCTGAGTATAATGCACTTTTTCATCAGCAAAATATAAAAGTTATAAACACTGAGAAAGTTACAGATTTGTTTTGCCAAATAGTTCTAAAATACTTTTATTGCCACTTATTTCAGTGTAATTTCACCTCAAGCCTAATGGAAAGTCCTTTTCTTCAGAGATATTTAGTCTTAGAAAATTTCATCAGGAGACAAAAGCATGGGATCTAGAGATCTAACCATTTATTAAAAGCAAAATGAAACTATTTTCTTAAAAACTACCATAAAATCTCTTTTCCCACTCTTTTGATGCGCACAATATCAAACTCTCAGTACAGTCGCTTTCCTGTGTATTCTTCTGAGACTTGTAAAGTACAAAGTCTCATTTTTCCTACATACACACTAAACAAAAGCATCAAAACAACAAAACGCAGTACAAAGTTCCATTGATTTAAACCCACTGGAACCACAACAATACCATACCTGGAGTCTTTCAAACCATCTCAATAAACCTATTTGTATGCCTTACGATATATTGCCTATATGAAAAGCCAAGTAACATTCGTTCCTGCCAGTCTCCTGGCAAAACTTTCGGCACGGGAGGGATTTGCAGTTCAAATAGGGAAAAAAAACAATACTAAACCCCAGAATTATAAGAGTGGTACTAAAATTATGAATAGCAAAATTCAGAAGGGCATTTTTTAAAATCCGGGCAGTTATTCAAAGTACTGTATCTCTGTTGAGCATAAGCATTGAAATTACTTAAGGAAGAAGAGTTTTAGAGACACAAGCAGCTCTCAGCAGAGTTTTCTAAGGGAAGCTGCTCAAACCTTTTTTAAAAAGTCTTTTCATTTTTTTTCTCCATACTTGAACATGCCACAGAACCCACAATTAAGTGTGCTGTTATTTCTCTCGTTTTTAATGGGTACAAAGTTTAGTCTTGCAACCTGCAAGTAATGCACATTTTGGACTTAAGACATATAAATTCACAGAAGTTCTAAGTATACCTTTTTCCCTCTTTAGTTGCATGCAGTTACAGGGACACAGACTGGCCAGAGCATGGATGTGGGGATGCAAAGAGGGCAGCATAGCCTAGTACGACCAGCTCAGGACCATACAGTCCTCTTTCTCAGGACCACGTGTAGGAAATTAAACCCATTTGAGTAAATAAGGATAATGCTATTCAGGCAATCTGTAAGTTAATTGCCAACCGACTTACCAGGGATTTGTAACCTACCTTCCATGAAAGGAGCCCTGTGTGTTAAATGGGGACTGAGCAAGCAGTGCACTGTCCGTGCACACATTTGCACGCGTGGTATCAGCAGCACATTAAATGTGCTTGAGGGAACTCCACGTCTGGCAGTTTCTGCAAAATATTCTAACTTTTCCCCTTTTTACTGATTTAAGCCTTGAAGCTTCTCCCCCGCCCTCCACACCATTTATAAAACATATTTTCATAGATTTCTTCCCTTCTCAGTAAAATCCCTTCAAAAGCTAGGAGNGTTCCTGCCAGTCTCCTGGCAAAACTTTCGGCACGGGAGGGATTTGCAGTTCAAATAGGGAAAAAAAACAATACTAAACCCCAGAATTATAAGAGTGGTACTAAAATTATGAATAGCAAAATTCAGAAGGGCATTTTTTAAAATCCGGGCAGTTATTCAAAGTACTGTATCTCTGTTGAGCATAAGCATTGAAATTACTTAAGGAAGAAGAGTTTTAGAGACACAAGCAGCTCTCAGCAGAGTTTTCTAAGGGAAGCTGCTCAAACCTTTTTTAAAAAGTCTTTTCATTTTTTTTCTCCATACTTGAACATGCCACAGAACCCACAATTAAGTGTGCTGTTATTTCTCTCATTTTTAATGGGTACAAAGTTTAGTCTTGCAACCTGCAAGTAATGCACATTTTGGACTTAAGACATATAAATTCACAGAAGTTCTAAGTATACCTTTTTCCCTCTTTAGTTGCATGCAGTTACAGGGACACAGACTGGCCAGAGCATGGATGTGGGGATGCAAAGAGGGCAGCATAGCCTAGTACGACCAGCTCAGGACCATACAGTCCTCTTTCTCAGGAACACGTGTAGGAAATTAAACCCATTTGAGTAAATAAGGATAATGCTATTCAGGCAATCTGTAAGTTAATTGCCAACCGACTTACCAGGGATTTGTAACCTACCTTCCATGAAAGGAGCCCTGTGTGTTAAATGGGGACTGAGCAAGCAGTGCACTGTCCGTGCACACATTTGCACGCGTGGTATCAGCAGCACATTAAATGTGCTTGAGGGAACTCCACGTCTGGCAGTTTCTGCAAAATATTCTAACTTTTCCCCTTTTGAGTTTAAGCCTTGAAGCTTCCCCCCGCCCTCCAATCCATTTATAAAACATATTTTCATAGATTTCTTCCCTTCTCAGTAAAATCCCTTCAAAAGCTAGGAGAAGGTAGGCAGGCGTTTTGCTGTGTTTTCCTTGGCTGTTGGAGGAAAACAGCTGCTGAACATAATTCCATAGCGATGGCAGTGTAAGCAATTCGTGGACAAGGAAGCAAGCCACTACACCGAGCTAAATCTGTATCAATAAAAGGGCTGAACTGCTGCTACCGACTCACTTACCAGCAGCAGGTCTGGGTCAGTGCTGTAGGGCTGCTGAGGAGGCGGTAGAACCGGTGGAAGAGAAGAGCGTGGTCCGTTGGAGCACAGCCCCGACGGCTCGCTCAGCTCGCAGGGCAGGGCAGTCCCAGCCGTGTCATCCCTTCTGCTGCAGAACGGCCGCCAGCTGGGAGCGGGTTCCCCACGCTCTGTCACCCCGGGGAGTCTCCACCCTCTCTCTGCACGCTGGGGAAGGCAGAGGGCTTTGTGGGGAGGGCAGGGCCACATCGAGCCACCACTTTCACCTTTTCTTTTTTTAGCTGAATACAAGTCTTAAGCTGCAGCGCAGCACGTCGTCGGGAGCTGCCCCGACCCAACCGCGTCGTCAGCGGTGACATCTGAATGAAGTGAAGCATCCCCACCTGCCCGAGGCTTGCAGCAATGGCCGAGGCTGGCAGAGCTGCCGGCGTGGGATGAATGCCAGCGTGGAATGTCGGACAAGGCTCAGCTGGCTGTGAAACTTTCTCCCGCAGTGTCCTGAGGACAGGTACTACATTGGTATGTTTTTCTTCAGTGCCAAATACCTGCAATAATGAAAAGGCTTTTCTGAGCCCATCAGAGCAGGGTTTTTACAGGATATGTGAGCATGTCATTGATGCTGTGGAAGGAACCAGAGCTGAGGCAGCCTTTGTTATACAAGGTAAGGGCACTGATCCCCAGGTGAGGCCACTGGGCAGTGCAGGCCACAGCTTTCCAGGAGCTGTGCTAACATTTGGAGCAGTATCAATGATGGACATACTACTTCTCCCATGTGCTCCCTGGTGCAGTTTTGCTTCCCAGGACTGTAGCTTCTGAGCCCAATAATCCCAAAGATAAGTTTGACCAGGCTCTGGAGGATCCTGAGGGAACTCCTTCAGTTCAGCTGGCCAGGCTCTGGGGGATGCTGAAGGGACAATCTAGCATTACTGCTCTGCCAGAGCTCTGACAAGAGCACGAGCCCATGCAGTCACAATCGTTGTCTTGGCAAATGATGCAGAAAATACATGTTACAGATGGTTTTCCAGTTAAAATCATGACATTTATAGAATCATAGAATCATAGAATCGATTGGGTTGGAAAAGACCTCCAAGATCATCAAGTCCAACCCTTGGTCCAACTCCAGTCCCTTTACCAGATCATGGCACTCAGTGCCACGGCCAATCTGCATTTAAAAATCTCCAGGGATGGGGAATCCACCACCTCTCTGGGCAGCCCGTTCCAATGCCTGATGACTCTCTCTGCAAAGAATTTTTTTCTGATCTCCAACTTCAATTTCCCCTGGCAGAGCTTAAGCCTATGCCCCCTTGTCCTGTTGCTGAGTGCCTGGGAGAAGAGACCAATCCCCACCTGGCCAGAACTTCCCTTCAGGTAGTTCTAGACAGTGCTGAGGTCACCTCTGAGCCTCCACTTCTCCAGGCTAANGTCCCTTTGTGCCTGGCTGCTCTCCAGCCACTCTGTGCCCAGCCTGTAGCGCTGCATGGGGTTGTCGTGGCCAAAGTGCAGGACCCAGCACTTGGCCTTATTGAACTTCATCTCATTGCAATCAGCCTGTCTCTCCAGAGGGGTCTATCCAGATCCCTCTGCAGAGCCCTCCTGCCTTCCAGCAGGTCGACACTCCCTCCCAACTTGGTGTCATCAGCAAATTTGCTGAGGATGGACTCAATCCCCTCATCTAAATCATCAATAAAGATGTTAAACAGGACTGGACCCAACACAGACCCCTGGGGAACACCACTAGTGACCGGCCGCCAGCTGGATGCAGCTCCATTATGCTTTCTTTTTCTTAGTGAGACTCATCACTAATTAGTAAACACTGGCAGCTTGTACGAGCCATCCGGAACAGGACACCACAAGGCCAGACTTCTTAGCTGGAAGAAACCTAGTATAGGTAAGCACTTCATTATTTCATTGTTCAGGAATTGTGCTCCTGGGACCTTGTTCTTTGCTTTATCAATAATTTTCTTATAATTAACCCTGTACTGTATTATACAAACCTATATGTATGCCAGCAGCTAGTGAAGACCAGTAGCATTTGAGGAAGTGTACATGTGACCAAATAGAAATACTGTTATCTTGTTCAGGGAGCATTTCTGCAGCCTGGCCCAGAAACCTCAGCAGACCATTTGTAGTATTACATCTGGGCTATTCCCAGGTGATTTGGACACAGAACTCGAAGGTTTTCTAAGTTAGTTTGCCAACAATACTAAATTGGGAGGAGCTGTTGACTCCATCAAAAGTAGAAAGGCCCTTCAGAGAGACCTTGAAAAATTAGTGGGCTGGGTAATCACAAACTGCCTGAAGTTTAACTAAGACAAGCATCAGATTCTTCACCTGGGACTGGACAAACCTGGATGTTCATACAGAGTGGAGGATTAGATGCTGGAAAGCAGTGCCATGGTAAGGGACATGGGGATCCTGGTCGATGACAAGTTGAATGGGAGTCAGCAGTGTCCTGGCAGCCAAGAGAACATCAGGCAAAGCATTGCCAGCCAGTCAAGGGAGAGGATTGTCCTGTTCTGCTCTGCACTGGCCTCACCTTGAACATTCTGTGTAGATTTTAGCATCACAGTATAAGACAGATACTAAGCTATTAGAGGGCACCTCCAAGGGAGGGCAACAAGGATGGGAAGGGCTTAGAGGAGAGGCTGTATGAAGAGTGGCTGAGGTTACTTGGTCTGTTCAGCCTGGAAGAGACTGAGGGGAGACCTCCTCAGGGTCTGCCAGTTCCTCACAAGTGGAAGCAGAGGTACAGGCTCTCCTTCTTTTGACAAGTGACAGGACACAGGGAAATGGTATGAAGCTGTGTCATGGGAAGTTTAGACTGGATATTAGAAAGTGTTGTTTCACCCAGAGAGTGATCGGTCACTGGAACAGGCTCCCCAGGGCAGTGTTGACAGCACCAAGCCTGACAGAGTTCAAGAATAGTTTGGACAATGCTCTCAGGCACACGGTGTGATTCTTGGGGTGTCCTGTGCAAGGCCAGGAGATGGTTGATCCTTGTGGGTCCCTTCCAGCTCAGGATATTCTATGTTTCTATGAGTCAGAAAAAACCAGCATCTGCACAGGATGCAGTGAGAGGCAGCTGTCACTTTCAGCATGACTGGCAGTCATGCTGAAACAAAACAAACAACAAAAGGAGATGAAACAATAGTTGTTTTGTTCACATAGGTATTTGCTCTACATTTAAAACCCAATATGATTAAGGATTTTTTTTAATTGTGGGAGCTGGTATCCTTGAGGTAATTTCTGAATGTGTCAATTCACAGTTGTTCCTGTCTTCAGATATAGGGTAGACTGAAACAAATCCCCAGCTCATGCTTGCACTGGAGTCTGAAACAGTGAGAGAAAGAAATTCAGCCTGTCTTTCTGCAGTTTCGGGAGGTGACCAGGAGTTATTTAATTTCACTGGGAAGTTTTCACTCTTAGACACGTGTACTAGTGAGGCTGAAGGGACTGTGTTATCAACCTTGCTACCTGCTGAAATGTTTAATGGTCTTGTATAAAGATAGTACAGAGCTATTTACATTCAAATTAGTAATAAAAGAAATACAATGTAGGAACATGATTTCTCAGTGATAAGACTACAGATTTCATTGCAAAGAGACAGTGTACTTTGGTATCTCATCAGCTTTGCTACTGCAGGGCTCCCAAGGGGATCAAGTGAACCCAGGGTTCATGTCCTGCTGCAGGGCTCAAAACCTGTGCCCTTAGAAGTGAGTGGAAAACTCAGTAATAAATTCTACCCTAATATATTATTTTCTTTCTCACTGTCTTCAAGGCCATGCCTGCCCCCGGTACTTATTTGTCAGATAAGAGCGCATGACAAGTGTTCATAAATTTTTCCTCAGCTATTTTTGGACAAACCTATGGTGTATGTAACAGGGTGGGTTCTACAGTTGCTGGAAAAGTGAGGCTCAGCACCACTGAGAGTTCAGAAAACACAGTATCTTTATTAACAGGAGTGACCGAATAGCGGGAACCCAAAGAGAAGGGAGAGAGAGATTGAGGGAGAATAAAGCAATAAGCGCAAATGTGTAAGCACCCCACTTACCAAAGAGTTACTCATGTAAGGTTGCCTTACCAACTCAGGCTCTCCCTCGAAGGCAGGGGCTACATCTTCTAGGCATTGGCACACAGCAGGCATCCCTGCTGTCTTTTTTGGGAAAAAAACACCAACACCAAGAGCACGAGCCCTCTCCCCTTTTTACTGAGCCTGCTAGAAACATCTGCCTGGGGAGGTGAGGCCACTGCTGCTCTCTCTCTCCTCCTCCTTGCTCTCTCCCCCTCACCTCTCCTCCAAAGACTCAAGTAACTTTAGTTTATGCAAGCTCTGTCTTCAAGGACAAAGCCTTCACTCCATCAGCTTTTGTTCCCTAGAACTTCACAGAAAAAGAGTAAATCTTTCACAGGTAGCATAAGCAAAAACACAAACCAAAACACTCAATTCCCAATACAGCATATTACAAAATTACTTGCTAGTAACTGATTAAACATGGAGTTCAACCTTTCACACTTGTGTTTCACGCTTGGTCAAATGTGTGCCACACCCATATCACACAGCTGACCTTTGGTCGTGCACAATATATTAATTTTGAGATGTTATGCACATCATAAACAAGGTATCACGTTATCAGACAATGCTTCCAAACAACTTCCATGTGCTGTTTAAATATTAAATCTGGGAGAAGGTCATCACCAGCTGCCATTAACCGAGACACAAGCTGGAATGTGTGCAGCTGCCACACCTGCCAAAGTGACGTTCCTGGGTGTGCCTCTTCTTTGTTTAGACAAGAACAAGGCTCTGCACCTTCACCCCAGCTCTGGGAGGCAACATAGTAAAAATTTATCAGACAGAGGAGAAGATAACACGTCATGTTTGAGTAATTGTCATTGGAACACCTGAAGTGAACCTCAAGGAAAGGCTGTGGAGGTTGAATCTAATGTTGCTGAATATGATGCTCTCCAAGACTATTCCTGTCCAGCAGACCAGGCTGGCATGGTACTGTACAGTATTTCCAGCTTGATGGCAGATGCAAATCTCTAAGGAGTACTTTTGGTCTTTGCCATTAGCCCAGAAAATAACATAATGGTGCTTTCCTCTAAAAGGCTTAACATTCCCTCATCGAATTATTTCAACTATGCCCCACAAAAGTACCAGTTAAATCACCACGATCATCACACATTTTGCTTGAGTGGCAGGTTTCCCAGCAGGTTCCTTGCTGCTGAGTGAGCTGCATTTCATGGATGAGTTCTGTTCCCCTGATTTTAGGCTTAGAGCTATAGTCCTGTACAATCCTGCTTTGTCTTACAGGTGTCTTGCCTCTACCTTACTTTTTAGGTCAAAGCCTGCCTTACTTGAAAATTAACATACTAGGAAAGAACTAAGAACCATGTTTGCTATCAGTGAATACAACAGTCCCTAGAGCTGCTACCACCAGCTCCTTCCAACAACACTCCATGTTGTACTTCCCTTCCCAGCTGATTCTGCTGAGCCATCAAGTCCAAGGGAGGGAGTTGAAACACCTGCTGTGAAATGTCCTGAGCACAAACATGTAGAAGGGCAAAGACAACTTGATAGATACCCTCAGAGTTTTTACGTCCATTCATTGATGTTCGAATATATACCAGGACTGACATGCCTCCTTCTCACTGTTAAATTGCTGTGCTTTTGTGCCAGAGCAGAAATGTCTTGTTATGGGGGAAATGCCTGCAGGGAAACAGCAGCAGCAGAAGCAGCAGGGCATTGCTGAACTCCTTTGTATGCTGGACTGTGAAACAGAGAAGCAAATGGACCTCAGCATCCCTCTTCCCTGATGCCCTCTAGCGACTAACACTGCTCTCCCGCTCACGCTGCAAAGAGGATTCCTGAAACACGGAGCTGCTTCAGGCCCAGGAGAAGAAAAGAAGTACCATCAAGTTTGTCCATTAGTGTGGCATATGAAACTGGGAGGTGTGGTTTACTTTCTTGTATTTCATATAGGCAACTCCACCACTGCTCTGCCCCAGGTGAAACAAAAATGAAGGAACGACAGAAGTACTTCTTGAAAATGTAGAGAACCACTCTGGAAAAGTATGAAGGCTATTTCAGGAGGGGCTTGCATTAGCTGTGTTTTTACCACCATCCAGCACTACATTAACGTGAATAAAGAGAGTGCCTGATCTGCTGCTCAGGGTCATGCTTTGCTGCATCTTCTCATGTCCCTGCAGGATCAGTGCTGTACCTCAGGTCAGACAGTTCTGCTGCTGCCAGCCACACTGACTGCCTTGGGGCACCTCCTGCCTGCACCCAGGCACCTGTATGGAACTCCCCTATCCAAAATAGAGTCTCTTTACCTGTACTCAGCACTGATGAGGCCACACCCAAATCCCGTGTCCAGTTCCGGGCCCAACTCTACAAGAAAGACATCGAGATACCTGGAGCATGTCTGGAGAAGGGCAATGAAGATAGCGAAGGTCTGGAGCACACATCTGATGAAGACTGGCTGAGGGAGCTGAGGGTGTTTAGCTTGGAGAAAAGGAGGCTCACGAAAGACCTTATTGGTCTCTACAGCTACCTGAAAGGAGGTTGTAAAATGGTGAGAGTCACTCTCTTCTCTGATGTAAACAAGTGACAGGACAAGAGGAAATATGAGTGGAAATCGCCTGAAGCTGTGCCAGGGGAGGTTTAGATTGGATATTAAGAGAAATTGCTTCACAGAAAAGGTGGTCAGGCATTGGAACAGGCTGCCCAGGGACGTGGTAGAATAATCAGTCAGCATTTGACAATGTGCAATTAGGACAATTCATATTCAAGTTAGAACAGTGATTGATTTACAACCTTGCCAAAAGCCCAGATTTCTGTGAGTAGCCAGAGCTTCAATTAATGAAGAAGCTTCTGAAAGCAGTAGGAACACCTATTCTCCAGAGCGTGCTGGAGCTGAAATATCTCAGGGCTTCAAATAAGCTAAAGTGGAACATCCATTGCCTGTAATTAGCACATCATGTCAAGGAGCTGTAATTACTTGAAAGTCAAGAGAAATCCATGTGTCCATAACCCAAGCTATAACAAGGGGAAGATGGCTGTCAGCAAGACCATCTTGTATCTCAACTGCAGAGCAGCCAGAACTGCAGTTTGGAGCTGGAGATGTAAGAAGCAGAAGCTGGTATAACTTAAGAGCTTCAAATACCTTGAACTCTAAGAAGCTGAAGCATCCATCAGCCAGAGCTGTGAGAACCAGGAGCATCTCTAATCCAGACTGTCCAGTAGCTAGAGTGCCTGTCAGCTGGAGTTGCAACAAGCCAGGGTTTCTGTCAGACAGGAGCCACATGGGCACAGGACTGACCCCTACAAGGAGCTCTTCCCAGCAGAAGCCTGGCCTCTTCCCTTGGGAAAATATGCTCCTCACCGTGTGGGGGTCTCTCTCAGCCCTGTTCCTGATAGCAGAAGTGAGGTAGGGGTCACTCCAGCTTTCTGGGGCAGCTCTTCTGCAGGGACCTGTGCCTGTGAGAGGTTGCACACTGCTGGGTCCAGGTGAGGTGGCAGCACAAGGCAGAGGTGTCTCCTCTCTACCTGGAAAAAAGGAGAGACACCACTCAGTCAGATCTCCTGGATGCACACCCCAGAGATCCTCAGGAAATGGCTATCCCCTTCTCAGCCCAGAAGAGTCACATCTCTCCCCAGACGAGCAGGCAAGAAAGAGCAGCTTGCTCAAACTCCTCTGCCAAGCAGGGTGCATTTCAGCATAGGGATGGTACTGTACCACTAACAGTGGGCTGTTGTCAGCACTACACAGAACTGCTGTCAATGGGGTGCAGCTGGATCAGACCCCAACAGCTCTCGGTTCACCTTTCCTGAACTTACTTCCCATCTCCCAGCCCCTAAAACGTGAGGCACAAACCTCCTGGGAGTGGCTTTGGTCTGGGGTGCTGTGGCAGCTGACCCCCCTCTGGCATTTTTGCCCCACACCCATATTCATACAGTGCCAAAAAAAGGTAACAGGGACATCGCTAACCCAGCCAGCCCTCAGAGGGGATCAATAGCTCACCCACCACCAACAGCGAGGTTTTCCTGGTTATGATGGGCATCTCCCACCTGGCCAGCAGCAGGAGCCCCCCCAAGCCCCTGCTCTGCCTTGACAGCATGGTTGGGTGTGGGGCTGTTTGGTTGTCCCTTCAGCCAGTCTCTAGGCATTCCTTGCAGCTCTTGAATCCCCTGATGCTCCCTGGATGATGTAGGTACTTGGCCTCTCATCCAGGCTTGGGGCTGGCTGCTCCTGGCTCCACAGCATTGCCCGTACAAACAAGAGCCCCATTAGGACACAAGGATAAAACTGTGGCAAGATGGACCTGGCCCAGCACCAGCAAGGTTTTCCTGGTGGAGAAACCCCCAGCTTAGGCCTCATCCCTGTCCCACACACAGCCCTGCTGTGCCCCACATCATCCCAGCCACAGGATGGGAGTGTCTGAGAGCTGCAAAGTGAGTACAGCTGGCACAAAGGGCACCTCTTGCATCAAAATGCAAATTTTCATGCTCGCTTGACAACAAAAAGCAGAACCAGCATACACAGACCAGCTGGGGAAGAGCTGCCAAAAACATCTCAGCTGGCAGATTAGACCAACTAAGGGAACAAAAACTCACTTAAGCAGGCCTCAGGGAGGAACATGGCAACTCATAAGAGTAACACCTGCCCCAGCTCTGCCCTGCTCTCCTCCAGCTGTTGTTTTTACTGCCATGTCTGCCTGGGTGAGGCAGGAAAAGCGAGATGCGTTTTGACTTGAGCAGAGGGGTGGCTGTGGCTGAGGATAAATACAGGACAGAACTACAGACAAAGTTATCAAGACTGACAGGTGCAAGTTAATGAAATCTGTTTCCAGATTTCTGTCTCCCTAGAGAGGAGAAGCTCCATTCCCTCAGTGGGGATGGCCACACACCGTGTTCTTTACTTCAAAGGTGAGAATAACAAATGCCCCCAGCTACCTCTGCTGGTTCGTGGCTGTAGCCATTACCCCGTGTCGGAGCGGCCGTGTCCATGTCCGTGTCCTGGTGTGCTGGGAGCACGGCTGCCGGTCTGGGATCAAGGGAGGTCTCACATGGAAACCACAACGATCCTGGCCCCAGGAGTCTGGCACTGGCCTCAGGGGCGGTGGGGAAGCACAATGCAGGATCCCTCGAGTCGGGCCGCGCACGGCAGGTGTACATTACTGGCTCAGAACCAGGAATATATCCCTGTCCCAGCCACCCCTCGTGCCGTACGCAGCCACGGGCACTGCTGCCAGGACAGGGCTGACTCACGGGGAGTTGCTGCCACCGAGGTGTCTCACGTGGGGGTGCTGTGGGTACGTCCATGTCCCTTGGTATCCCTGGGACGCGCTGCTGCCGCGGCCGGGCCGTCCCAATGGTGCTCAGCCCGAGTGCCACGGTGCTCCTGGGGCTGGACAGCTGCGGCGGCGCCGAGTCCTGGCGCACAGCGCTGGCACAGCGCCTGGTGTCCTCTCCTGCTCCGGCCTGCAGGGATCTCCTGGGAGAAACAACAACGCTGTGGAAAAACCAAGCTTGTCGCGCCTCCTGTGTGCGCGAAGAGGCTGAAGCACCGGGAGCTGAGCCTTGCGACGGGGACCGCCAGGGCAGGGACGGGAGACACAGGACTGCTGGGGGGCCTCTGTCCCGCACACAGAGAGCGCAGCTGGGATCCCAGAATCCCGACGAGCAGATCCCAAGGAGCCCGGTGGCGGCTCGGGATATGCCATGCTGCGGGGAGAGGAGCCGGGAGGTGCCAGGAGTGCTGTCAGTGCTGCAGGGACAGGTCCGGGCGGGGGCCTCGGAACAGTGACAGCCCCACCGAGAGTTTGAGGGCTGTGGGCTTCACAGGCAAGTGTGTTCCTTCAACAATTGCCTAGATAGGGTAGGATGTTCCTTAAGATTTTGTAGCTCTGATGTGAGCGGTACAAAGCTGCGGAAAGGTGGAAGTGCCGCTATGCACAAAGGGAAATGTAGGGCAGGTCCAGGGTGGTCGTGGAGTTCCAGGCAGGTCTGAGCCTGGGTGCTGGGTACCTTTGGTAGGAGAAGAGAGGGCCTGGTGCCTGAGGAACATGGACACTTCCAAAAGGCAGTAGGGTAGGGGGCGATGGAGATGGGCTTTGGTAGCTTCTTGCAGAGTCCCTTCTCCCCTTGCTGGCTGGCTTGGGAGCCCTTGGGGAGCCACAGTGCAGGCTGGAGGATGACGGCTGTGGACTGTTCTGTCCCAGAACTCCAGGCTGGAGTGACAAGCCTTCTCTTTGCACTATAAACCCCGGGGGTGGCTTCTTTGTGTTTGCATGAGTCAGTGCTGTGGATCCCCTGTGACAAAAGGCTTTTCCTTCCTGCCTGCTACTGGCAGCAGTTTGGCAAGTATTGTGCTGCTATTACCTCAAACAATGCATATATGTGTGCCTACAGGTAAGTGATTATAAGTACATACTTGCTTTACTAGTGGTCATTTGTAGTAACTTGTAATAAAGGAATTCACAGAAATGAAAACTCCCTGTTCTTGTGTACTACTGCATCCTACAAACCTGCTGTTGTGATCTTCACACACCTCACAGGTTGTGGCATAGACACCTGTGCAGCTAAACCAGCCTGGCCTGGGATGCCCACAGGGTTAGGGACACATGCCTTGGGCGGATATCACCAGAACCCTCAGTGCCCAGCTCAGCCTTGATGGTGTGGTCGGGTGCAGGGCTGTTCAGCTGCTGCTGACACCCACTGGGTGTCATCTGAAGCTCCTATGTCCCTCGATGCTGATCAGATGAGGTGGGCACAGGTACTCCTCACCCAGGCTCAGGGCTGGCTGCTCCTGGCTCATTGTGGCATTGCCTGTGAGGACCCAGGTCTCTGTGAGGTTTGTGGCTTTGGTCCCCAGTCCCAGTGGAGCAACCCCTGCAGGTGTTGGTGGAGAAAGAGACCTGGAGAGGAGACCTCATGATCAGGGATGGGCCAAGGGGTAGAAGGGTCCCAAGCAGGAATGACTGTCAGGGAACCCTGTAACAACCATCTCCGTGGGAGGAGAGAAGGGGGGCAGGGGGCCTGCAGGAGCCCCATGCTGGGGACACAGGGGTCATCTGTAACTGAAAAGAAGGGACTGCAGCACTCCTGGGTGTGTGGCTTTGAAGACCTTGATCCCAGTTGCTCTCAGCTCATCCACGAGCTACTGCAGCAGCAGGGCTGTTGCTTAACTGGCCACCTCAAATCATGCAGCTGCCTGTGCTATGGACTGAGGCTCAGACTCACCCCCTCAACCCTGCTCTGTTCCTGGCAGACTGCAGGTGACGTGGATTTAGGACCAGCAGCCAGGAGGGGGCAAAGGTGACACAGAATGCCTGTGGCCTCCTGTGACATCTGTCCCCACAGCAGGCACACACTGAACTTTGTGGTCTGGCCTCACTCCAGTGTGAGTCTGTGAGAGAAACTCTCCTTTACCTGATAACCTCAGCATGGCTCTGACCACAGAGTGCACAAAACAACACTGTCTTCTGATGCTGCAGGAGGACATGGAGACACAAATAACAACACATGGGCAGGAAGAGAGATGGTACTTTTATTGCTGGCCTTGCCCACCAAAGGTGGAATCGACCACAATCAAGGCAACCCACCCGTGGTGCATTTCCCAACAGCCAGGGCAACAGCAGCTCCTGACTGCAGTGTCTCCACAGGGTGCAGCAAGGATGGCAGCATCTGCAATGGGACAGGAGAGGAGGGTCACCCTTTCACCCAGCCATTACTGCTTGGACACTGCAGTAACCTGGTGTCTGAAGTCAGGTGTTGGTGGAAAGGGAGACCCTGGGAACACACTGGGCTCTGTGCAGCAGTGATATATAAAACAGTGCTGGCACCCTCAGCTTACCAGAATATGTGCTGCTCCCTCCTCCGGTTGATGTCCCTCTTCAGCTGGCAGAGTGAGCACACTGGGCAGCACAGGATGGAGCAATAGTCACCCAGAATGGAGCCCTGTGGAGCAAGGTATATTGCATACATAATAATTTCCCACATCAGCTTTTAAGCCTTTCTGTTTTGCAGCAGCAGCAGCACCCTTGGGCAGCTCACCCTGGCCCTGCAGCACCCTGCTGCCCATATCCAGCAAGTACTGGGATGAAGTGGTGTGCAGTGGGATTACCTCCAGCTCACAGTGATGATGCAGACATGTCCCTGGCTCCCTGCCTGCAGGGATGCCTGTGCAACTCCCCACCTCTGCTCTTCCCCTCAGGCAACCCTCTCTCCTTCCCTGAGCCCCCACCCCAGCATCCAGCTGGTCACTGACCGGGATGTTGTATCTGGTGCGGTAGAGGGTCCTCATGGCCACGGAGTCGCCACACAGGCAGCACTCGTTCATGTCTGCAGCCACCTGGCACCCCAGGCAGGGGTAGCAGAAGGCTCCACAAAGACCTGTGGGACAGTGAGATATGGGCTTGGCTGGGGGATGCAAAGACTGAGGAAAAGGGGGAAAGCCAGCTAGAAGTGTGCCCATGGGACCTGTGCCTCTTGACTTCAGGTGAGAGCTGCTCTGCTGCTGGTACCCACAAAAGTGGGGTTTGCAGCAGGGGCAATGCTGCAGAAGGACCAGAGAGGACACCACAATCACATCATGAGCCAATAGCAGGAATGAGGTGTATATAGGTACTCACACACGCCGCAGTCGGAGCAGCAGTCCATCATCCCAGTCTGCCATTTGCCTGGTGATTGGCCAGCTGTAAACTGGGGTTGGGCCACAATCACACCTTGAGAGTTCATTGCCAGCACGGGGTCAGATCCCTCCAGGCAGTTTGTGGTCTGGAAAGAAAAGCCATCAGAGAAAGATCCTGCAGCTGTTTCTTATTTGGATGTCTTGCTCAGGCTACTGCATTTGAAGGCAGAGGGCAACACAAGTCCCTGGGGAGTCCTCACTGCCAGGGTACTGCCACCCATACCATACTACCACCAACCAGGGGGCACAGTGCTGCCAGGAGCTGCCACTGCCATCTGAAGCAAAGCCCACCCCAAAACCAGCCTTCTACAAAAGGCAGCAGCACTTCGTCCCCTGCCTATGCAAGTAAAATGCTTCTGTGAAAACAGAAGTCGTTTTGCTTCACAACTGTAGTGCTTCAATACTTCAATCTTCTCATCTCCAGATTCATTTCCCATTATTATCTACTTAAAATGTTTTGGGTTGTTTCGTTGTTGTTGTTATGATCACAGTCTCCCAAACCTACTACTGCTTAGTTCTAGCTTCCCCATACTCTCAGGAGTCACCTTAATCTTCGCTTTGTTCCATGAGCATCTCAGCCTATTTGCCTTCCCTTCTCCCTTCCTGCTTCACCTGCTTTCTTAGCAAGCTACAAGGCAGTGGGCTTTCTTTTTCTCTTCCTATCCCTCCTCCACTTGATTGTTTGTGCCAATGCCTCATCCTCCTCTTCCTCACTCCCTTGGGGTCACCATGGCCCCTGGAGTTCCTCTCTATTCCATTCTTCCCCAGCAAGGGGCTGCACACTCTGAGATGAGCAGAGCTCCTGCTCCACAGGAGCACCATGCTCAAACTCACCTGGCCCCATGTAACAACTGCGCCTCCACATGTGGCCCCTTCCCTTCCTGCTACCCCTGCAAGGCACAACACCACCCACTGCCATTCACACTTTGAATTTGGAGCTTTAATTAAAAGAAAAATTAAAAAAATCTAGGGATATTCACACAGGAAGTCCCATGTAGACATAACCCCTGCCCTATGTCCTAACTCAGCACCGCTCTGTTAAGCAGAATGGGGCTGAGATGCAAAATCTCCCGTGTGTTACAGCTACAAAAACTCTCTCCCACTCCCAGCACACATCACACATGCTCAGCAAAGAAACCATCAGTGAGGAAACAGACTGAGCTTTGGACTCTGTAACTGGGATCTGCTATGTCTTGCCCTGGAGGGGTCCCAAGGCAGCACTTCCAGGAGGTCCTGCCCAGGTGCCACATCCCCACACAGTGCACGGGCACATCTGTGATGGTCACTGTAGGTGTTTAACAAAGCTCCTTCAGGCAGTTCGGTCCTGCTTGACCCTGCTAACTTTTGCAACATTTGTCCTGCTTGCACAGACAGCACTGCCTGTCTGGGTGTTGGGTGGGGGATGCCCACCAAGCAGCCCTCCCTGCCCTGCCCCTGCGGTATAAGAGAGTGCCTGAGTTTCAGGGCACTGGGATGAGCAAAAACAGCAGAAGCATTTATGTTTTGAAGAAAAGGATGACAGTGTTAAGTTCTGTTAAATTCTATTAATTCTGTTAAAACACTGTAAGGGGAAATGGGATTGTTTTCACATCAGAACTGCACATTTGCATAGACATTAAGTATTAACCACCAGAAATATGATGGAACAAACCTATTTACTGTACCCAGCACTCAGATGATGCCACTGAGCACATGGTAACCACATCAGAGAGACACTGGCTATGATATTGCATTTTTAGCTATTGCCAATAGGTTGCAAAGGGGTTGATGGCTCTGCCAGCAGCTCCTGTGGCTCCCCATCGTTTACAGACTGTCCCAGACACGTTTCTGCTGCCAGACAGACTGTTGCTGTAGGGCCAACTTTTGTTCCTGGCAGCTAAATGAAGAGGAAAAAGATTATTGAATTATGCTATAAGAGGGAAGAAATCTTGAAGAAAGTCTCCATATAGTTTCCTTCTGACTATTTGCAGCTTTCTGCCGGCAGTGGAAACATGACTGGCCTGTCCCTATCTGGGTCACTAGCACCTGCTCCCATTCAGTGACTAGTGGCCTTTAAAGGGTGAACAGGCAGCTGGTGGGAGTGCCTCAGTCAATGTCCTGCTGGGATTAAAGAGCAGGGTTATTTCCTGTTGCCACTGTACAAGGCTGTTGAGCTGTAAAAATGGTGTTGTGCCCTCTCTGGGGTAAGTCACCCTGCAGCTGGCAGGGAGGGACCTTTGGAGCAAGCTCAGGCAACCGCACCACCCATGGGTGCAGCAGGAACCGCTGAACCCACCATCCTTCACTGGACACCTCCTGGCTCTGCCCAGGCCAGCTGGCCCTACTTGTTCATGCACAAGACCCCAGGTAATTCTCACCACCTCAGCTGCCAATGTAACACCTCCTGGCATGCCAAAACAGCAGCCCCTTCAAGAAGCCCTGACATAAGACAATTTAAGAAGCAGGAACCAGGAGCGGCAGAGGAGGAGACAGACCACAGACAGGCTGTGCAGTGGGGGCATCAGGGAGGAATAGCACGGGTATCCCATGCAGGGACAGGGATGCCCAGCAGCAAGCAGGGCCACAGGGAGTAGCATGCACAGGAGCAGCAGTAGAAGTTTTAGGGGAAGGACCCCACCAGCCTCCCATGCTGCTTCTGCACTATCAGATAATGTGATCAATTGCAGCACCTCATGAACACACAGCAGTGGTGCTCACACACACACTGTGCCCTTCACAGGCAGGGCTGACCACGGGGCTTCCCCTTCCTCTTCCCAGCTATGAGCACACCACATTCCTGCACAGATGGAAGCTGCAGTGTGGAGCAGACAGCTGCCTAGAGAAGCCTCTGCCACACATTCGCCTCATGAGAGATGGTTCAGGCCCAGCACACCCAATTCACCACCCCTGGTGCCCCCAGTAGTACAGCTCCATGGCATCACCAGACATGTTGGAATGACTGATGGGAGCAAAAGGGATCCTGAGGTGCATGCAGCCACATTTCAGCCATAACCAAGGTCATAAAGCAGAATTTATAGGCACAAATGAACAGTACAGTGCAAAAACTGCTGTCCTCTACCTCTATTGCCCACTTCTGTCAAGATGCCTGTCACCAGCATTCAGGATGCCATGGTTTAGCTCTGAAACAGTTTTCCAGGTAGAAAACCTCGCCTTTGTTTCCACCCTTTCCCCTTCCCCAGCATCACTGCTTCAGCCACAAGCAGTTTCCATAATTCTGTACGGCAACCAAAGCAAAGCGATGCCACATACTTACTGAGCCGTCCTTGTCCCAGAAGCGTTGTGTCCTTTTCCTGGTTCTCATCACTTATATGCTCTCTGGTAAATGACCTTTACTCCCTCTATCAAACCAGACTGGCTAAGGTGCTGTTTTGCGCAATTGCAGCTCCCCTGCCATGGGCTGCCTTCCTGCTGCTGCTCCTGCTGCACTCCTGCTGCCCACCCTCACCTTTCCCCACCCCAACATTCCCCAGGCCCAGAGCCTCAGTGGGACACGCCGCTTTTGGGAGAGGTTTTCAGGGAAGGGCAGTTTGTTTCCTGACTCCTGCGCTGCCCTAAGCCATGTGCTGCTGGAAGTGCAGTGCCTTTTCTTCATTAATCCTGAGCATCAGCAAGAGCTGAACGTAACTGCACTGGGTGACACAGACACTCCCTCATCATAAAATGCTGTGCTGGGATGAGGCAGCAGCCTGGTATTTCTTTTCTCCTTCCTCTCTGCTTTCCTGGCCTTTATCTCAGGCTAAAAATGTGGTTTTCTATATTGCCAGAGATTGTCCATAGGACTGTCTGGGCCATCTGGGGTTTAGACAGGTTGGAGTGCCACCACACCCCCCTAACCCCACAGCATGGTCAGGGCCACTGCCTGCCTTTTAAAAAGTTTTGTGGTGAAGGCAAAGGCAGAGAGGGGACAAAAATTATCATATTTTCCTTAAAGAGTGAAGATGGGGGATATTTGAAAGGGTCAAAAATCCTTTTGCATTTCTCTAAGTGATGGAAGAGAGGGTGGATGCAACCTCCACCTTCTGTACAGGAGTGCAGGGTGTCTCAGAGTGTCTCAGTTTTTTTAAAAAAAACCCACAAGATGTCTGTCAAGGAAAGTGAGGAATCCTCCTGCACTAGGGAATGGGCCTCCCTCTCCTCGAGCCACTGCAACCTTTGAATTTAAGAGAATTTAGGCAGAACGCGTAGGAAAGAGGATAACAGTTCTTTACTACAAACATGTAAAACAAGTAACTGAAACTTTAAAAACGCTGAAGTGGCACTTTGTACTCAGGTGCAGTTCCAGCCAGAGAGAGCAGGGAGCGCTGCTGGGCTGAGGGACCCGCCGGGAGCCGCAGAGAGCCCCAGGACACCAAAGCCGACCGGACCGGAGGCGAGTGGAAAACAGCCAAAAAATGAATGTGGGCCCTCTCCCAATCCAGCCCAGCTCCACACACACGTCCCCCCATCCCCCCAGCCACGGAAAAGTGAAGCGATGAGCAGAAAACGAAACCTTCCCCCACCAAAATGCTCTCCCAAGCAGTTAGGTTGGTATTTAAGGGGCTATCAGCTCCCCTTTTTTTGTTTGTCACAGGCTGTCCCCTCAGGGGTCTGGCTACAGCACACAGTGAAACAGCCCTTTTCTTCCCCTTTCCACGGTGTTAATGGGGAAAATTCAAGCAAAGGATTTTTTAGCACCCATGACACAGGGCTGACAGCCCAGTGCAGGCAGGTGGACTCTAAAAGATCATGCAGGAAGGCAACAGGGTTTGTCCATGCAGAGGACTTGGCCAACCCACGACCCAAACAGGTTTTTAGTTGCAGGTGGTGGGAATTCAGGCTCAGGGTCCATAGGGAAGCCAGGCAGCCCCAAATCCCCGTGCCTTTGATTTAAAGAAAATCTAGATATAGATAGTAAAGCACAATTTTATTGCAGCCTGGCCAGGGCTGGGGTCACGCAGGGGACCCCTGTCTCCAAGCCCACCGGGTATACAAAAATTCAGTCCTTTTATGCAGTTAGTTCTAAATATTATCTATTACAGGCTGTTTTGCAGAATAAAAACCCTATAATCCAGTGAGGTTACAGAGAAGTACATTTATTCTGGTCCAGGACACATGGCGGATAACTCCTCCAAAAACATGCACACCTGGTTGAGCTAACAAAGGGTTTATATGCAAGTAAGTTATACATATTTCTTATTTCTTCATGCATAAACATTATTTTCTTAGAGAAGGCAGGGTTATTATGAGTTTCAGGAACTGATTTCCATTTTTTCCACTTCATGCCACTCCTTCTTGCACTTGCGCTGTTCCTCCTGGTAATTCAGAGTAGTGGTCTTTGGAGGTCTTTAGGGATGAAGTCAGCACTCTTCCTCCTGTGAACTTTTTACCTTTTGCTCAGAACTGGTTCAAACCAGTCTTTTTGGCAACTTTAGCTGGGCTAATTGGACTTATCTTGTTCTTTTGACATGTTTTCTGATTTATCATGGGGTATCCTGGCTGTTTTAATTGGTCTGAGTCCCTTGGTATCACACCTTCAAGGACAGTGAGTGAGTTTTGCTACATGTTACACAGTGAACTTCATACTACTAAGCAAATTCCATGATAAGTATAAAAGTATAAGTAAAATAAAAAAATAAGTATTATCATAAGTCCTAGGTAAATAAGCATAACCAAAATAGGCATAAACAAAATGAGCATAAGTAGAATAAGCATAAACAAAATAAGCATCATAAGCCCTAAGTAAAATAAACAAAGGCTCCCCCTTCCCCTCCCCCCATCAAGGCACTCTGTAGATTAACATCATGGCATTATACATTCTGTTTGTTTATGTCTTATGATGTTAACTATAAGGTTGTTTACTATTTTTCAACCCCCCTCTGTCCAGGTTCTGCTCCCCCACCCCCTCCCCTCTGCTGTGTTTAGAAAGCACTTCTCAGGTGCTTCGAGCTGCTTCTCCATTCAAGCAAGTCCTCTTACCTTGGTTGCACATATTCAAGCTAGCTCTAGTTCTCTTTTTATTGTAACTGCCCACCACTTGGGCTGGCCCTACTTGCAAACAATTACATTACATTTTGCAAAGTGTATACATATTCCCTAACATGTCAGTACATTTAAAAACTAATAACATAATTGAACTTTTAAGCCATATTATTTTGTCTTTGTTTCACCTTTATATTCAGAAAGGTGAGACTGGCCAGCCACCTGGGCCACAACAGCAAGGGCAACTCAGCACTGGGTGGCCTGTAGATGTCACTTGCCTGCAGGAAGCCCAAGCTCTGCCCTGGAGTAGTAGCCACTTGTCCAAATTTTACAATTTGAATGAGCAACACCAACTCCTCCCATGTATTATTTACTCTTTCTAAAAGCTGATCAAATAACAAAATACTAGTGAAAAAATCTTTCTCTGCAGCAGTAAGGGAAATCCCAGCTGCACCAGGGGCTGCCAAGATGGATGGAGCAGGAGAAGGATGGGACCTCTCAGGTCGTACAAGAGCGACATACACAGAGGTACAAACTCAAAACTTTATTGCTTGTGTTACTCAGAGAAGGAGAACTCAATTAGAATCAAGGCAAGCCCCATATGGAGCATTTCCCAACAGCCAGGGCAGTGGCGATTCCTGCCCACAGCAGCTCCACAGGATGCAGTGAGGATCCATCTGCAATGGGATGGGAGAGGACGGTCAGAGACTGGGGCTGTGCCAAACCACACTCTGTGTGTCCCCCAGTCCTTCCCTCTCCACCCTGCAGCAACACCTTGTTGTAGGACAGGTCACTCTTGTCACCTGTCCATGGCCATTTCCCCACTGCAACAACCCTGTCAGGTGTTGACAGGAGAAGCCCTGGAAAGCACCTTGGCCATGTGTCATGGCAGCTTTGTAAACCAGCACCCCCAGCTTACCAGAATATGCCCTGCTCCCTCCTGCGGTTGATGTCTCTCTTAATTTGGCAAACAGAGCACACAGGGCACCACATGGTGATACAGAAGTCAGAGCAAATGGACCCCTGTTAGGAAGAAATTAGTTAGGGACAAAAAAAAGCCATGTTCCCGCCAAGAAAATGTTAATCACATTCCAGATCATGTGTCCTTTGTTTTTTGGCTGGCTGTAGCATCCTGGGTAGGAGACACTGAAGCTCAGGGCTAGTGAAACCCTGGCACTAAGGAAAAGAAGGAGGAAGTCCTTCGTGCAGGCTTCAGATGGCTACTTATCCTTTGGTTTCTGAGGCTCAGACTGGGAAGAAAAATGGATGCAGGAAAAAAGACAACTTGGGCAAAGTGAACTTGGGCCCCCATGATTTGCACTTGGGATGGCACCAGCTCATTCCCTGCGGGTCTGAAACCCTTCACATCCCTACTGTCCACCTTTCTCCCAAATCTGATTACAGATCCTTATCTATGTAACCAATTTCCCCTATTCTTTAATCTGCCCACAGTTATCTCAAATCTCTCCCATCCTTCAAAGATCAAAGGAGGAAGCAGCAGCTGAGGCTCTTCGAGCCACTGTGGTCAGCAGCAGCTGAAGGCAGACATGGGCCTCCAGTGAAGGGTATTGGGAAGGAGCTGTGTCCACTCCATATGTGTCATTGGACACCAGCCCAGGGATCAGCTCAGCTCAGCTGAGGATGCCCCATTCCCTGTCCTGTGCTCCAGCATCATGCAGAATACAAGAGGGAAAACAACAGTGAGTGGAAATCACTGCTGCCCTGTGCTCCTCCCTTATGAGCAGAGAGGGACCTTTCAGTCACGCAGCAGGGTGAGGGGGCAGGTTAACCACTGACCGGGATGTTGTATCTGGTGCGGTAGAGGGTCCTCATGGCCACGCTGGTCCCACACAGGCAGCACTCATTCATGTCTCCAGCCACTTGGCAGGCAAGACAGGGGTAGCAGAACATCCCACAGCAGCCTGGCAGGGAGAGAAACACAGCAGTGGGTGAGGATGTCCCTGCCATCCCAGAACCACCAGCATCAGCAGAGAACTGGGACAACCAGGCTACATGGCTGTAGCAATTGCACCACCCAGCCGAGCAGCGGAGGCAAAAAAAGTGTCCCAAGAGGGTTTGTGACTGTCTGCAGCACATCCCTGCTGAGAGATGGGACCTCCCACAGCACTCACAGACTCCGCAGTCGGTGCAGCAGTCCATCAGCCCTGTCTGCCAAATGCATCTCGAGGCAGCGGGTATGCCACCCTGCGGCTGGATCGTCACAATGGTCTGGGTGGCCATTCCTGGACGCTCTTCTGAAAGAGACAGCTGGGGAACAGGAAACAGGATAGTTAGTTAAATAATTGTGGTTGGTCTGAACCTCCAACCAAACTGGGGGCTGTGGGCGGCCTTTTACCCAGCTCCCTTGTTGCTACTGGAGGTGATAGAGCATAACCATATCATACCTGCATTTATGTCTTTACAATGCCTTTGCATTTTCTGCCATTTTACTCAGCCTTCAAAACAGCATCAGGCCATTGGCATTCCCCCCTCCACCCCAGAAAGGCTTTGGTAGTACTTAGACACAGCTCACTGATTTCCCTTGAGCTTACTTGGGCTGGGCAGTGAACCCAGGCTAAAGGGAGAGACTTGGGCATTCAGTTGTTGGGAGTTGGCATATTTTACACATAATGGCTTTGGCGTGGGTACAAAGCATGCGGGAAGCACCTGTGGTCTCATTTCCTCATACCAAAGCCAGCTCCATGCATGAGAGATACTATAGAAAACTCCTATCTCTGGTCTCTTGTCATAGAGAGCCAGAGAGGCAGAAACTCAAGGATGTGTTCCAAGTCCAATGCCCTCTCCTTGCCTTTCTGTGGTTAAGCAAGCAAGTAAACCTTGAAAACCAGTAAGCCTCAGTTCCAAAATAAGGATAATGATGATGATGATGATGATAATGATAATAAATTATTATTAATAATAATAATAATTACTACTACTACTCTCTCTGCTTCTATTTTCCTAGGCAAGTAAAAAAAGTGTAAAATATTCTTAGATAACAATTCAAAGCAAGTTTGGCTTTGGGGATAGGTTCTTCTAGATAAGAGAAACTGCCTGTTCATATTTGTTAAGCCTTTTTTTTTTCTTTTTTCCCCCTACAAATTGGGTTGGTTTGTTTTATTTCTTAGACGCACAAAACATTCTTAGATAACGATTAAAAGCAAGTTTGGCTTTGGGGATAGGTTCTTCTAGATAAGAGAAACTGCCTGATCACATTTGTTAAGCCTTTTTTTCCTTTTTTCCCCTCTACAAATTGGGTTGGTTTACTTTATTTCTTGGAAACAGCAGCTTGGCAAAGGCAGAACCATATTGCTGGGTGGGCAGGACCTTCCCGGTGCAGTTTTTGAGTTCAAGAGCCAGAACAGAAACTGAAATTAAGTAGGAGACGCTGGGGGAGGGGGAGTACTCTCCATCCTTTGGATTAACACATGCATCTCCCGAAATCCCACTCCTGGCTTCACAAGGCACCCCGCAAACCCGCAAGCCCGGCGTGAATCACAGAATGTGCCGAGTTAGCAGGGAATGCACCTGGAGGCAGCACCAAATCCAGCGGGAACCGCGAGCTTGTGATGCCTGGGAGCGCTTCCCTCTGCCGACCCACAGCAGTGCTACCAACACGTGGAGCATCTCTCCACACTTCCACAAATGCACAGTATTCTGTACACCAATAGTATTCACATCCTTTTTCCTCTCCTAGCTGCAAACGTGCAAACAGCTCTCCTAGCTGCAAAAATGAAGAAATTGCAGCACGAAGCTGCTCTTGTTACCAATAGCACACCCCACTGAAGGGACAGCAAACACGCAGCGAGATCAGGCAGCGAACTATAAAAGCGACCAATATCCAAGCTGTGGCAGGACAGCCGGTTTAAACAGACAGTAAAATACCTCTCCGATCCCTTTAACGCAGTTACACAATTCTGTTAGCAGGAGAAAGCATCAAAGAAAAGCTAACCTCTCCATAATCTAGATTTTCTGCATAGTTTTTTAAAAGCCTCCCCCCTTCCCCAAGTAGAATTTGACAGATAGCTTGCTTTAAATTATTTGCTAAGCAAGAAAAAAATCCCTAGTTCGGCTCTATTATCCCACTCTTCCCAGGCTAACAAGTTGTTAATATTTCTATGCTTTAAGAGAACCAACCTTCTGATGAGCAGCCTCTGCCAGCACAGGTTTCCTCGCCGGTCAGGACTCTGCAGAAAGAGGCTCTGGGAAGGTGAAACTAAACTTGTAATAAGCAAGTATAATGTAGTGGGAGGTAACTTGAAAGGGGGTGGTGAGAATCTGTGCCCTGTTTTATCATGCATGCAGAGCACAGTTTAGTTTTCCTTTTCCCAGACTTAATTATTTAGCTTAAAAAAAGTTTACATGTTTATTGTCTGTTGTTTATTCCCTTAACTCTGCCTCTGTGTTGTTGCTCTTTGGGGGAAAAAAGCTCTGAATTATGTGTATTCATCGGGACAGACATTTTCCCAACATTATTCCACAAAGAAAAATCACAGTTCTTGTATCCCAGACCAGACTAAATGCAGAGCACCTCAGAGCTCTTCCCTGTAGTTTGGGAAAAAGCTTAGGGCAGGGAGGTTGTACAGATCTGCTTGCTTTTACAGCCATGCTTGGCAATGGTGGCTGGGACTGTGGAGGCAAAAGGGGCTGTGTCAGGGGCTTCTGAGTGACCAAAACCTCTCTATGGAGCTCAGAACAGCCTCTGCCCTACCCTGCTGATGCAGGGGGCAAAACAGGGCACTCTCAGTCAAAGCCAGTGGCAGCTAAACCCACCTGCACCAGGGGGCTGCTCTCCACAGGTCAGCACCCTGTGCCATGACCCCACCACGAGAGGAACCCTCAGCCCCAGCTGTCCTACTACGCTTCCCTTCATCCCTAGATAAGGAGGGAGCAGGGAGCAATGAGACCTTTGCTTTTAATCCTCTCCTGCATTTACAGTGTGCTCCCTGCTCCTTCTTAGGGAATGCATTTTGGTTTTCATTTCTGACTTGGTAAACACATCCCACGTGGAGGCTTTCTATAAGAATCAGGCCAATTCCCTAAGTGTTTGCCACAAGCCATTTAGCCCAGACACTTCAGTTAATTTTACAAACATGCATCAATTTCCCTCTATGAGATGCAATAGTCATTGTTTCTTCACTAACAAATATTTAACCACTCATGCCCTGTGCAAGTTGCTGACAGTTTTGGATGCACTTCCACCTTTTGTAAAGAATCTCTGGCACCAGGACAGTATTTTTTGTTTCCCAGTAGGATGCACAGAGTGTCTGAGCCCAGAGAGGGTCTGAGCAGGTGCTTGCTCAGGAGCAGGGAGAGTTCAATGCACCCCACAGGAAGTGCTAATGGTGTGTTCCCCTTCTATCTCACCCTCAACAAAAACAGGGAAAGGAGAAAATCGGTTACATGGCAACTTAGCGGCTTTGTCAACAGGCTGGGATTTATGGTGCTTTAAATGAAACCTTTTACCAATAGTGCTGCTGAGATAACAGTAAGCCGCTCCCTGAAATGCTTCATTTGTCTTCCAGCAGCTCCCAAGTTTAACTGTGGCTGTCCCTGCTTTATGATGAGGCTGCCTGGACACCCCTGGCTGAATAATAAATTATTATTTTTTCCCCCAAAACATTGCAAGAGGCTGTGGGAATTGAGGTTTGCCAAAGGTTTTAGATCCTAGCAGACTAGTTCTGAGAAGAGGGGATACTTCACATCCCACTGGCTGGCCAGACTAAGCTCATGCAAATACCAGCTGGCCTAGGAGAGGAGAGAAATAGGCAGCTGAAATGCACAAGTCAGTATGGGAGATAACACATTTTAAAAAACACCCCACCCATCCCCAGCATTTAAGGATTTTAACAGCCTGTCCTCCATTCAGAACTGGGGTGACACTGAGTGTCTGAACAATAAGGCTCTGAAAATGCTTTGCTTCCACAGAAAAGCCCCTCACTCCTACCTGCAATCCTGGTGTATGAAGTGTATCTGCCCCTTGTGACACTAAAATCCCTCTCATAAGCATCTACTTCAGCTCATTCCCTTCACCTGGCATTTAAGTCAGACAAAAAAACCCCTGCAAAAAATGTCAGCAGGGAAATCAAAATGTGAACTCCTAAAGCTCACAGCAAGAGCATCACGCTTGCCCGACACTGGGCAGGAGGATCTGTTGCCTCCTGTTGCAGCTGCTGTGGTTTCTGGCCACTTCACTTCTGGCTTCTCCAGATCTATGAAGGGACATGCAAGAAAACAGATGGTCTGCTGCAGAGCATGTATCTCAGCCACAGCAAGACACCAAAGAGCAAAACATCTCAATAGCTAGGGAGAAAGGAAATGTGCTAACAAAACCAACCCTGTAAAGCCTTTTTCCAGGTGGTAAAAACAAAAGGCTCCAGAGAGACCTTATAGCATCCTCCAGTACCTAAAGGGGGCTACAAGAGAGCCGGAAAGGGACGTTTTACAGGGGCATGGAGTGATAGGACAAGGGGGATTGGCCTTTCACTGGCAGAGGGTAGGTTAAGATTAGATGTTACAAAGAAATTCTTTCCTTTGAGGGTGGTGAGGCACTGGCACAGGTTGCCCAGTGAAATTGAGCTTGTCTCATCCCTGGAAGTGTTCATGGCCTGGTTGGACAGGGCTTTGAGCAACCTAGTCTAGTGGGAAGCATCTCTCCCCCTAGCACATGAGGTTTGGAACTAGATGATCCTTAAGGTCCCTTCCAACTATTTTATTCCATTTCAGGCCGCTCATATCTGAATGTTCATGCCTGTTCTCCTTACCTCTATGAACAATTCCATCACACAACTCAAAACACTTCCAGAAATGAACAAAGCCCCCCGCCCCGCACACTGCCTTGTGCTCCTCGTTACACGAATCCTCCTGTCTCAGATGGTAAGAACTGGGTTCATTCACAGCAGGGCTGTGTAAGCCCACTGGTGTGCAGGTTTGGGGGGGGGGTTCCCTCAGAGGGAAGGCTCCCTGGGGGCCTCTCTCCAAAACTCTGGTCTTACCAGTCCTTTCCAGAGGCAGCGTAACAGCCTCAGGTTTTCATCTGAGACATGGAGAAGAAGTTACAAATCTCTTCTGAATCTGAAACTTAACTTTTTTCCAGATGTCTTGGCTGGTTCAGTGGAAGAGCACATTTACCCCAAGCCTTGCTTCTTTTCCACAACTTGGAATGTCTCAGGCTAAAGGAAAATTCCTGCATCTATAAAAGCCATAAGAGGAAGGAGCTGAGCAACTGACAGGAGGAATTTTCACAGCCCTTATGTGGCTAGGGATCAGGTGCACATCTCTGAAACGGAAGCCATTGCAGTTGGTACAAGGAGAGAAGTGCGCCCTGCCCATGTCTGCACATCCCTCGTCCCTCTAACACCAGGAACATCACACACAGTGGAGTGGGTCTGCTCAGCTGGCTGACCTGCCAGACAGAAAATGGTGCTCAGGCTATGCTGGGAGAGTGCAGTGCCATGTGGGCAAGGTGCCTCTAAACCCCCTGTGCTGCAGGCACACAAACATGAGGTCCAGCACCCAGTGTACTGCTCACAGCTAGGGCTGAGGGCATCACCTGCTTTGCAGCAGCTCACAGTCACAGGATGTCAAACCTAAATAAAAGTAATAGGAGAAGTGGTTTCAAATCCCTCTGCAATGCACAGTGGTTTGGACAATGATTTGTCAGACGATGTTTCACACAGCCTGGCGGAGCTTCTGCTTCCTGTGCTCATTACCTTGTCACACTTTCAGTGGTGCTGCTCTTTATCCAGGTCACTCAAACGCCGCCCAGGAATCAAGCTTTGTCTCAGGAACTCACAAGGTAAAAAACAACTAAAGTAAAAATCCACAATCAAATCAACATCCTTGTAAGAAACGAACCAGTCCAACTCACTAATTTTGTAGTCTGCTGCTTCATTAACTCCCCAACTCAAAAATTCAGTGACTTGTAACTGCACACAAGCAGAAATGCAGGCTGTAAGTGCAGCTCCTCCTGTCCCCATTCCCACTCCAGATGTTGGTGGGAAGCAGGAGAACCACAGCTGCTCTTGGGTCAGCTCTGGAGGCTTTCTGGGGTAAGCCGACTTGTGGCTACCTTCCAGCTTGGACATGTGCTCTGTGCCATTTCTACAGCAGTTTTATCCCAAGTTACCAGCTTCTGCCACCACACTGCAGGGGATGATGGACCTTACCTTCTCCTGTCCCTTGTGTCTGGCACAGATGGTCTCCTTGCTTTAACTCAGTAGTGCTGCTTCCAGCATACATGAGGAGCACCTGAGCAGGAGCTGAGTGAACACCCACACTCGACATGTCAGGAAGTTAATCCAACATTTGCTAAGGTATGAGCAGAGGGCTATCCAACAACCTTTGCAACCACTGTTTGACATGTGAAAAGTATTTTTAAATACATCGATGTTATGTAGTAGAGTAAGTTGTACTCATGGATTAAAAACGGCTTTTAGTACTTAATAATAAAGATGCTTTCTAAGACACATGGGAGAAGGTATTGAGAGAGTTGAACCAGGAGAGATGATGTGCAAGAGGGAGAAGCTGCACAGTTCTGAATCTGTACAATGTGTGTACTTGACCACGAATCCTGTTCTGAGGGGAGCTTTTCTTTTCCATGGCAGTCTCATGACCCAACATGCTCACCCTGATGGTAGGTCATAGCCTCTAACGGTAGCTCCCTATGTGTTTAACCTTCATTTTTCTGACATACCTTGACATAAATAAATCAGCACTAAGCAGTTCAGACTCTTGACAGAAACTTTGTCCCCACTGCCCTTGCCACTGATTTCTCAAGCAAAGCCTGAAGACAGCAGATACAAAGTCACTGCCTTCGCATCTCCATAGTGGCTGTTTTCCCTGTATGCATGTCTCAAGATTTCAGAGGACCCCTGATGATGCTTAAAATGTGACAGCACAGCAGCTCACAGCTGGGCTGAGAGACATGGGAAGGAGTGAGAGGACACTTTTCCCATCCCACCCAGCATATGAGAGAAAACAGTCTACTGGTCCCTGGGTTGTGCTGGCAGCAGTCCAGCAGCAAAGAGCACATTCATCAGTTCCTCCCAAGAAGGGAGGAAAGTGCAGGTGCCAGAGTCCGGCTTGGTGTTTAGCAACCACATCTTTATCACTTGTCACCTGGGAGAGGAGGTACGCCCTGAAACACCAGAACTTCAGCCTGTCCTTTACTGAACCAAGAGCAACCTCAGGGCCATCAGCTCCACAGATAATGTGCTTACACAGCCTTAGCTTTCTGCCCTGGGTCTCCCTCCTAAGGAAGGAGGAGGCAGAAAACTCCTGTCCCTCATCTGACATAGTCAGCACAACTCTTTCCAGTGGCCAGCCAAACCTTTCATTTATTGCCTTACTGCACCCACTATGAATGCGGAAGTGGGGACATAAAAAGGATTGTCAGCTCTAAGCAAATAAATTCAAAGTGCCTTCCAACAAATGCGTAAAGGACAACAGGAATGCCCTTTATGGTGTACATAAAATCTGTGCTTTCCTCTATTTTTCTCTCAAGTACTTTTATATATATCCCCTGAAAAAGAGGTTAATATAATGACAGCATTGGGGGGAAAATAAGCTCTGATGAAGCTGAAAAATCTAACAAATATTTGGCTATGCTGCAGCGTGATAGGCAACACAAAATGCACACAGGTTTTTCTATTAAGCAGTCACCTAACACTGTTGAAGTTTCTCCTCAAAGCACTCCCTGGTGCTGTGTATGTGCTGCTTGCAAGGTTAAGCTGGAGGTAAAACTATTTCCCTTCAATATAGAACCATAGAATCATCAAGGTTGGAAAAGACCTCTAAGATCACCGAATCCAACCACTAGCACAGCATGGCCATGTTCACCACTAAACCATGTCCCCAAATGCCACGTTCTCACACCTTTTGAACACTCCCAGGGATAGTGACTTCACCACTTCCCTGAGCAGCCTGTTTCAATGCCTAACCATCATTTCAGTAAAGGCGTTTCTCCCAGTATCAAATTTAAACTTCCCCTGGTGCAACTGGAGGCCATTTCCTCTCCTGTCACTTGTTACCTGGGAGATAAGCCCAACTCCTACCTCACTATAACCTCCTTTCAGGAACTCATAGAGAGTAAGATAATTTTCATTCCGAGTTGAATATTCTGAATGCTTTGCCAGCAGTACAGGCAAAAGCCCAAGGTCCTGTGGAATGGGTATGCCACTGCTTTTCCTTCACTGCCCTCACAGCTTGCTACAGGCTTGGTTCTGTTCTTTACATAGTTGAAGCAATTTTTTTATATTTCCTTATTATATACCTTAAGGTGTATTTCCTTATTACTGTACCTGTCATATCCAAGAAGCTCTGCAATTTGCTGTGTTCTGCTGCTGTAAAGCATTCAGGTGTGGGGTTTGTTTTTTTATTAGGATGTGGATTTACACTCCCTCTTCCAGAAATTATAGCTGTATATTTTTAAGTTTTGAACTTGGCACTGAACAGTATTTTCTGTTGTCGGTTTTACTTGTTCTAGACCTCTTTCTGCTTTGTTCAGATAAAAATCACGTGTACAGCTGCCTGAAAGCAGTGTTTTTTTAAACAACATCATCCAGGAAAACAGAAGTAAAGCTAAAGAAATTTTTTGCCATTTTCTTTGTGGTTCTGGTACTTCATCTAGCACATTGTGTTAAAATTTGCTCTGGCCTTTTGCCTCTGTCACAAACTACAGGGAGGCACTGCAGGAAACTCACCTTTCCAGCATACCAGGAGCCTTCAGCTAGTACCTCAGCTTCACATTATCCATGGCTGGTTAATGTTCATGTTTTTTCTTGTCAGCTTTGTTTTGAAACTTAAACAGAGCGTCTCTCCTGGTATTTGCACTGTGACGTGCTGAGAAATAAACTGGCCCTCTCCCAGCTTTTGCCAAAAGGAAATAACAAAGAAATGCCCCCAGAATACATTCTCTACATTCGGTTTACCTCACCAGTCCCTCATGACAACAGTTGTGCTTTCAGTGTCTTCCTTGAATACCAGGTAATTGTAGCACCATGCCGGCACAGGTGATGGGTTCATTAATTTCCAGCTGGCTTTTTAGTGACCCACAGGATTCCCTGGTATTTCCACACGTACCTTTCTGAATTTGTCAAGCTCCCTTTTTGTTAAAAATGAAAAATAGTACCTTCTACTTTTAAAGGGAAAATTAGATGAATCTAACTCCATGCTGAACTTTGTTTGTAAGCCATTTACCAGTAATTAAAAAACTTTTGATGTAGTTAGTATGGATCAATTTCTTAATACTAGTAATATCACCTCAGAGAGGTAGTGGCAAAAGGTATTCATCCAGTTTTAACACTTGAGTGTCTTTAAGTAGCTCAGATTTGGGAAGAGCTCGTATTTTGTAGTGCCTTTGAACCTACTGGTGTCTTTTTTCCAATGCCAGTGGCTGGCAACATGCCTGACCTGCTGCCCTGGTGACCCCTGGGGCTGGAACTGCTGCCAGCCATGCTGCCTGGTCCATGTGCTCCAGCTCAGTCTGTTTGCACACCACAGCTCCGGAGCTGAGTGCCTGCAGCACTTACTTTAGGCTAGACAGATGGAAAAATCTGATCCCCTAGCATTACCACCACCATTTTTACCAAGAAACACATAAATAGCAGAATCCAGTCACAGCTTGCCTTGGGTGACCCTGTGGAGAGTCCCTCCCTCCACCAAAGTGAGTGTGAAAGCTCCCGTGTGCCACTGGACTAAGTGAGTTTCTAAGGCAAAGATCCAGCCTCACCATGAAGGGCTGCTGATGCCTTGGCAACCTCTCCCTACATCTCCCCAGGAAGTGGCACCCTGCTTCTGCAGGGCTAATCCTGGACAAAGAGCTGGCCTTGCTTTGATACACCCTTCTGCAAAGTACAACAGGAGCACATACAAGCAAGGTTTGGTGTTGGTGACACAGTTTTCTGGTACTGAGCAACTGGAAATGTTTCAGTTTGCCTTTCTCACACGCATTTGACCTTCCTGCTGCCTGCAAAAGCATTTATCATCTCAACATCCTGTGGAGGAACATTTGGAAAAGGAAGGGAACAAGGCAGGCAATGTTTGACAGTGGAGGAGAAACTTTGAGAGGACACTGTTTATTTATGCAAAAGCACACTAACTAATAATAAAGCTGATGCTTAGAAATGGGCCTATTTGAAAACTTTTTGGTAGACTGTATCTAAATACAGCAGAGTGTCCTTGTGAAGATTAGAAATAGAATAGCTTGTGAATGAAAGGAGAAGACGCACATAAACGTGCCAGCAGATACAAACAGGGTTTTACTCAGGAAGTAGCTCAGCCTTTGTCTCTTTTGCACTTAAAAAATTATTTCTTATTTCCGTGTATTAATCATAAAATGCTCACGCAAATAACATCCTCAGTATGACAGCCCTGGAACCTAAACCTTTCTTAGTTTTTCAGGCAATGAACCTAAAATACAGCTATGGCTTACTTTTGTAAAATGCATTTTGAGATGAACTTGAGATGAACCACAGAAAATATGAAACAATTATCAAGTTTAGAACATGAGGACTGCTTTGAAACTTCGATTTTTACTCTATTTAGCTGCACGTTCTTCCTCTCATTACAAGACAGACACTTGTGACAAGCTGTCATGGGACAAAGCACACCAGTAGATTCAAAGGCACTCCAAATGTGAGCTCTTTCCAAATCTGAGCTACTTAAAGAGACTTCAGTATATTAAAAATTGATAACTTCTGCCACAATCTCCCTAATATTACTAGCAGTAAGAAACTGTTCCATACTACATCACAAGACCTTTTAATTACTAGTAAATGGCTTACGAAGTTCAACATCAAGTTGGATGCATCCAATTCTCCCTCTGAAAAATGCAACTTGGTCACGTAATTGTTCAGAAACTTAGTATTCTTTTTTTCACCTTAAGGTTTATAATTTGGCGATAGACGAAGTATTATTTAAGAAAAAATTACGTGTAAGGACCAAGGAGGCCCTAAAGCAGTCACAATTCTTAATATTTTCATGTATTTCCATCTTACCTACAGTCAGGGTGAAAAATCTCCTCTTTCTAATTTGCTCAAAATATATTTGACACCACTGATGTAAACAATAAAAGGAAAAATAACTTTACAGGACGTACATTGAAACGAAGTGTTCAGAACTGGCAGAAATCTGTTCCAGCCTCAAAAAGGAACTTCTGTGACCAAAGCCATTGACTCATTAGATGCTTTCTTTTTCCTGCAACGGGAACTGCTATGCCTGTTCACCACCAGTGGCAATACAAAATTACAGTACAAACCCTGGACACGTGGCTCTGCACTGCAGTGTCTCAGAAATACCAGTTTAAATAACTTCAAAATATCATATCCATCTTCAGAGCAGTACTGAGCCTAATTTTTGGTGTTACTGCATGCACAAGTTGTGCCCTACCACTCAAAGAGCAGATCAGGCATCAGAAGAAGTGGTTGGGATACCATAATGAGCTTGGCAGCGGAACATTCTGCATCACCAAACCACAGCCCCATGTGCAGACATGCACAGTCTCCTGTGGAGAAAAGTGTGCTTGCACTGCCTACCAGTATGGAAACTCAGGTAAGCTCCACTGTACCATCATCCCAGAACAGCTGTGTCTGTTCCTCCTTCCACAGAAATTAATTTCAGAATGTGCCACACAAACTCTTGCACATCATGGAACTGGGAGAGCATAACCCAGTCGAAAATGTGGACAGTTTTGAGCAATTTAAACTGTTAGCCTGCACTTGCTATTTTTATTGTTTCTAGGCATCCTCCTAGAAACGAGTTCTTCCTGTAAGACTAGAAATAAAACCAGTAGGCATAAGTCAAAACAAATGGAAGTAAAAAATAAAAGCATGACAACACATAGCACAATAAATTTGCAGCTCAGGGTCAGAGAGCAGTCATGGACACTTGGCAACAGCTCTGGGCTGCTCTATTTTTGTTTCAAGTCAGTAGTCCGTGTTCAAAAACTCCTGATAAATAAGCTCAGCTCACTCTGTGCATGCAACTCTGCAGAAGCCTGTTCTTTTCACATGAAAAGCACCCGCTGTCAGCAATCACAGGAAGAGCAAAAGGTAATCCTAAATACTTCTCTATTGACTTTTATTATGGACCTCACACACTCAGAGTCCTGACTACTTCTACACATCTCATGATGAAAACAGTTATTGTAATTCTTTCATGCAGCAAGCTCCAACTTCAAATTGCAAATTATTCTTGTAATAAACCAGACCATCAAATATGTACAGGCAGATTTTATTTACATCCTGAAATCATTTTGCATTTTTGCACGTGCTGTCACAAAGAGACACGTTTGGTATAAAATCTTGGGTTCAGTCTTCAGAGCTTGACAGAAGTTTGAAGGACCAACAGAGCAGCTTTACTTACTGAAGCTTCTGTGGAAGTTGAAGTTATTTACAGAGAATCAAAACTTACACTGTAGGACCATCTCAACTGCATGATTTTAGACATAAAAATGTTTTCACCAGCTTTTATAAATAAAAGTATAAAGCAGCTATATTTATATTAAAAGTGTTTTCTTTCTTACAGTACTTACATTTCAGCTTGACTAAAATACCAGTATTTATAATAATTTCAACTATCTGTTTTCTAAAGGTTCTTCTACGTTTTTTATGTCTTTTTGTTTCCACAGATTTCCAAGCACAATCCCTGTGAAGAGCAGAATTCCTACAGTACGATTTGAAGCAAATTTCTTCCAACAGTCTTCAGGCTTGTCTATGTCCAAAGTGTAAATCTGCAGAAGCACAGCATAACATTAGAGGATTATTATTCTACACACTCAGAAATATTTGACACATCACAAAATGACACAAAAAGGTCTGTAAATTCAAAAACTTACTCTTAAATTCTAAAGTTTACCCTTATCTCAAGAAACAGGAATATGCTGTGCTTAAAAAAGTTTTTGCATAACTGGCATCTATGTTTGACAAATTCACTATTCTGAGTTGGAAGGGACCCACAAGGATCATCGAGTCCAACTCTTAAGTCAATGGCCCACATAGGGGATTGAACCCATGACCTTGGCATTATTACAACCAAGTTTTAACCAACTGAGCCAATCTCAGGGTCCAAGTAATTCAATATACAGCAGGAAAATGAAGGCTCACATAAGATTCCCAGACCATTTCAATGAAAGACTATATAAACAGCCTGGTTACTGGTGTGTCTGGTTTGATATTTAAAAGTGTGAAAATATCTGGGCATGTCATTAATTTTTTTTGAGATTTTCCTCAGTAGATAACCACCATTCTTCAGTGCGAACTTTAAATAAAAATAACCCCTCAGAATATGCTGGCATCTTTCAATCTCTGCTGCAAGGTGGTGTCCCATGTTTCAGCAGAGGCAAGGCACTGGAAAGCCAGCAGTTAACCAGGCTAAATGGAAAGCACAGGGAAGTGCTGGGCCCTGCCTCATCACGTAGGGCTGGTTCAGTCCAGTTCTCTTAGTCACATGCATTCAATTCCCTGGCAAACAAGAACCAGAACACCTGTGGCAGCAGCTACAAGCAAGGCTTGGCTAAGCCAGCATGGCACCTGCCTACTGTGAGTCACAACTAAAGTTAAAAAACCCCACATGGTAAAGCAAGAGCAAAGTTACTGAAAAATATTCCCCAACCCAAAATTTGGTGCAAATGTCTTGAGAAGGATGACAAGAGGAAACGTTAAGCTAAATGAGTGAAAGGATTAATAGAAGAGTACCTCCCAAAAACCTCAAAACTTGCAATTCGGTCTTTGAAAAAGTTGAAATGGAACATATTTAAATAAAAGAAGTGAAACCTTCCCCAGGAAACCTCTTTCTCTGCCATTTGTAGTTGTACAGAGAAAATAAGGCTGGGCCTTGATCAAATAAACAGAAACATTGTTCACAAGCTTCTAAGACCTGTTACCTTCACCCTTAAAAACCTGTCAGCCCCTCAAACACTGTTAACCTGAAACACTGAACTGATAAATAAAACTCAGCAGCAGCCAAGCCACGAGATATAACTTCAAAAACACAAAGAAAGTTACAGATTTATGTTTCTATCAGTGAAAGTTTTGAGAGGGATATATTTTGTCATCATCATGACCCAAATTCCTCTGTCTCAGGCAAAAATTCAGTGAATTAAGGAAAACCTAGCCCTCAAGCAGCTTACTCAGCTTTCTAAACTCAGGTAACCACGATTCGAAATCCTGAACAAGATAAGCATGAGAATGTCTAAGCAGGACTAGTATTAAAATACTCACTCAAGAAGCTACTCTGTGGGGCTCAGAACAGTGTTCTTGTGACTTTGGCAGTCCACACAATTGTGCATTCTTCATCATTTACATTCAGTTGCTTTCCATCCTCGCTTACAAAAATTCTCCCTGAAGGAAAGTGATTTCCACTTGTGCCAAAACTACAATGTAAGGCCTCTCTGACATTCAAACTCTAAGTGCCCATGCAGCTGATAGAGTATTCTTTCTCTCATAGATTTCCAAGCACAATCACTGTGAAAGCAGGGGCTGAGTGCCAGGCTACATCACCACAAGAATTCTCTTGATCCACAGGTATGTTTAACATCCACTACCTGCATGAGCTCCATCTATTAAAATGTAATATAAGAGTAATGCACTTTAAAAAGTTCTGCATTAACCATAGACTTAACCTCTGTCAATGGTTTTACTAGTAGCAATACATAAACCTCTGCTACCAGTCACCTATCAAGACCAGCAATTGATTTTTGCATAGACTGATTTGTCACTACAAGACTGGACAACACAGATTGTTAGAGTTCAGAAAGAACACAACAGCAAGACCCTATCTGCTCCCTTTACTGGCAAAGCCAATTACTTTCTTTTTGTTTTCCACTAAGATTTCTAAACTAATGCAACTATAAGACTGGATTGTTCTCTCCTATAAAAAAACTTTGAATTAGAACTGTCAAGTACCATAAAACTGTAATATTAACACCTGCTATTGTATGTGCCAGATATCGCAAGAGCTGTATTTGAACAGCGAAACTTTTTATCTTTCAGGATATTGATGTGGATTCTAGCAGCCTCTGCTATTGGAAGTGAGACAAAAACCATTTCCTGGAGATCACAGCTTAATGAGAGGCACTTCTGTTGGTTAGGAACTGACAAACCCAGAGCTCCACAATCTGTGGACTGAAGGTCTTTTCAAACAAAAGGTCTGCAAAAGGTACTTAAGAGGAGCAAGCCTATTTTCAGAAGACTTCAGTCCTCTTTACAGGAACTTTTTTTTCAGGCAGGTGGTGAATTGATGTGATTTCATAGAATCATAGAATCTATTGGGTTGGAAAAGACCTTCGAGACCATCAAGTCCAACCCTTGGTCCAACTCCAGTCCATTCACCAGATCATGGCACTCAGTGCCATGTCCAATCCCAGTTTAAAAACCTCCAGGGATGGTGAATCCACCACCTCTCTGGGCAGCCCATTCCAATGCCTGATTACTCTCTCTGGAAAGAATTTTTTTCTGCTCTCCAACTTCAATTTCCCCTGGCAGAGCTTGAGCCCGTGCCCCCTTGTCCTATTGCTGAGTGCCTGGGAGAAGAGACCAATCCCCACCTGGCTAGAACTTCCCTTCAGGCAGTTCTAGACAGTGATGAGGTCACCTCTCACTGCCAAAATTTCAGAAATTTGAAAATTTCTTATTAAGAACTTCCAAATGGAAAAAGTGTAAGTAAATCCATCAAACCTGGTGTGCCAGGTGAGCCCCTACAGCAGCCACAGCTGAGTAATATGGGAACGTTTGGTTACAATTCATCCCTGCTACGGACAAGCCAAGGAGCATGGCAAGGCTGAAGCCACTGAGCCACTGCTTTGTGTCCTCCTTGAACTGCAGTGCAGTCGACTTCACACCAATCATGATGTCATCCCTCTTATCCTAGAATAAAAGCATGAATTAGCAAAAAAATCCACAATCCAATGGCACTTCCTAAGCAAAATAAAAAGGGAGGCCTTGCTTAAATTTCCAGTGCTTCTCACTAGGAACCCAGTTTAAATATATTTGTAGGTCTCTACATCAAAATTTAAATTAGAAGGTTGGTCTTAGAGCTGCTTTAGCAGCCAAGAGCTAATACCAGTATCAAATTTGCTTATGCAATGCAAATGCATGAGTGCAAAGGATATTTTACTTCTATTTGATTTGTAAAACATTTGCAAAAACAAGGGCTGGAACTTCCTTGGTGCTGTTCTAGCTCAGCTGATGGTGAAGAACTGCCACATGTTAGTTCTGCTGTCTGACAACAAAGTTGTAAATAAAATATAAAAACTTGTATGTTTTAACAGAGATACCTGAAATGTCTTAGTGTTACTCTACCTGATGTGCATAAATGGTATCATATACCAGTGTCCACATAACTCCAGACAAGTACAAGGGCAAACACACGGACCATTCACACGACCCCTTGATGGCAGACCAGCCAAGAAGGGCTCCCCAATTAAATGTAAGTCCTAAAAACATAAAAAAGAATTAAAAAAGGGAAAAAGTTAGGAGAATGCCAGTAGCAATCTAAGTTACATGCATATAATTAAATATTATTTGTTTGAGGGAATATCGTAGCAGCAGCTTTTTGTAGAGTACCAACATCTCTGTTTTCCAGCACTTATTTTCAGGCAGGTAGTAAATGTAAGTCACCTGACATTAAATACTCTGGATGTACAAAGAAAAATACATATGACACACATTCTTCCCTGATTTAAATTTGACTTTATTAGTGTAGGGAAACATTTGCACCAAACTATTCTAGTATACTCAAACAACAGGTCTAAAGTAAAATGCTTAGATGTCAGTATAACAAAAGATGTCAGCATAACTGACTGCAAAACACTACACAGCAGCCCAACTATGGTACTTGAAGGCTGAAAATGGTAATTTTGGTAAAAAAGACTCTGAAGACAGCTGGAATGTCAAGGCCAGTATACACAGATATGTTTTAGCAACTCATCCTGAAATACAAGCACCATCAGAATCTGTACTGGAGTTATTTTAGAGGCTGAAGACTGAAATGTAGAACAAATCTGTATTTAAGAAAGGTTTTCAGATAATGCCAAAATAAAAGCCATTCTCAAATGACAAATATTTTCTCCCTCCCTTTCTTCCTCCCATCAGTCCACCAAAACAAGCAACTGATTTCTAACCAAAAAACCCCAAACCCACACATCAACTCATGCGTGCTATAAATTAAGAACCTTCTGACACAACAGAGCTTTGTCTAGAAGGTATTTCTCTTTTGATACAGTTATAAAAAGTCAGACTGCTAAAGCTCAAATACCAATTTTTAAAACACCCCAAAAACTACATCTGAAGAAAAGATAGTAAAAGTATTTCCAGCTCACCCAAAACTAGCTGTGGCCAGTATGTTATTCTCTTCATCAGGGGGTAGGTGACCACAAGAGACAAAGAGGCTGCTCCCAGAACGATACTGTAAAAAAGTACCACAAGGATTATGGCTTGCCAGGCTAAAAATCACCAAATGTAGTGCAGCATTACAGGAGCTGTACATAGTACTGAACTAATTATTTTACTTTAAAATACAATCTATTACTAATAACCTCCTCCCTCTGCTCCCAACACCTTTTCTGCTGAAAAATCCCTGTGCTTAACTCTGGACCCAGAATTAAAGTTTAAGAAGCAAAAGATAACTCATACATTACCTGTAGTAATTCAGACACAGAAGCACACAAAGTGCCAGGCTAAGCTGTCCCCCGAGGAAAACAAAAGACTGAAAAGTGGAGATATCTCCAGCTGCCAGGGGTCTACTTGCTGTCCTTGCAACCTAAAAAAAGGAAATTATTTTAATACCAAAACCAACATGGAATCACAGAATGCTTTGGGTTGTGGAAGGGGTCTTAAAAAGCATGTAATTCCAACCCTCCTGCCATGGGCAGGAACCTTCCACTGGACCAGGCTGCTCAGAGCTCCATCCAATGTAACACATTCCAATGTACCCTATGTAAAAGTCACACCTTGGCACAAAAGAGTAAAAATACACAACAGGTCACAGAATGCATGCGATGGGGTTCCTTCAATGATACAAACACAGAAATATCACCACGAATTTCTGAGCGACAGTGCTTGTAACTGAAGCATGCAGGCCTTAAAAACTAGTGCAGAATTAAAGTGCCACTTATGTGCTCAGAAACACTGCAGACATCTTGTATATGAATTCCAACACCTTGGGAAAAAAAGATAATCACACTTAAAAAGTTGTGAGTTTCCTATCTGATTTCTAACAGCACTTCTGTGCTTAAATGTTTCAATACGATTACTGTGTAAAATGTCACGAAGATGCAGAGCTCCACAAACACATGCAGTCACTGCTAATGGTTTATGTACCCCCAAGCACTTCTGTGCACACAGAACTGAGGTCAGGCTGTGCCTAAGGATCTCAGAAGGCTCTCTTGTCATGCCCTGATAGCATTGATTTGGCTCTGAGGCCATTTAGATGTCGTGCTGGTAAGTAAGCAGATTCCAGGCAATTTCTCCTCCCCCATCACAGTAGTATTTGCAGAGTTTTTCAACCAAGAATGGGAAAAACACACTGAGAGCAATCCTAAAGGAACACTTGAATGGTCTAGTTGAGGAAGACTGAGCAGTAAAGATAGAATCATAGAATCAGTTGGGTTGGAAGAGACCTCCGAGATCATCAAGTGCAACCCTTAATCCAACCCCACTTTGATTACCAGATCATGGCACTCAGTGCCACGGCCAGTCTCACCTTAAGAACCTCCAGGGTGGGAGAATCCACCACCTCTTGGGGCAGCCCATTCCAATGCTTGAGCACTCCCTCTGTAAAGAACTTCTTCCTGATATCCAACCTAAACCTCCCCTGGCAGAGCTTAAGCCCATGCCCTCTTGTCCTACTGTTGGTTGCCTGAGAGAAAAGACCAATCCCCACCTGGCTACAACATCCTTTCAGGGAGTTGTAGAGTGATAAGGTCACCTCTGAGCCTCCTCTTCTCCAGGCTAAACAACCCCAGCTCCCTCAGCCTCTCCCCACAGGACTTGTGCTCCAGTCCCTTCACCAGCCTTGTGGCTCTTCTCTGGACCCGCTCCAGCACCTCAGTATCTTTCCTGAACTGAGGGGCCAAGAACTGAACACAACACTCAAGGTGTGGCCTCACCAGCACTGAGTATCGATGATATAATAAAAATGATGGGAAGAAACATGTCTAAAAATATCTGAAATTTACAGTGTTCTCACATTTTTTTTATACTACAGTGCATCATGATTTACATTCAAACAGTCTGGCAGGTTTAAATTTTTAATTAAATAAGGCCATTAAGTATTGCCTTAACAATCTCTTATTGCATGGATTCTGTAATTGCAGCAGGGAAAAGAACCTCAAACATTTGAATTTGATTAACTGATGGGCAATTTAAAATGTTTGTTTCCTAGGGAGAAATGAAAGGGCCCTAATTCTGTTGTTTACATTTGTTTCTCTGTAATGGGATTTTCAGAATTCAGTCTCATTGATCTAGAGTTGATAACCATGAAAAGACAATTCATTTAACCCTAGCTGGATACAATGGAGTTTAGAAACTGTCTGGAACAATAAATCATACAAGGCAAACTGAAGAAAGAAACAAGTATCAGAAAAAAAAATCAAAATTATATGAATGGTGAGTTACTGGCCAAAGGTGACCAATGCCAAAAACCCCTGAATGAGCATGAGAAAAACCCTCCTTACACTGAGGGTGGCAGAGCACTGGAACAGACTGCCCAGGGAAGTCTTGGAGTCTCCCTCTCTGGAGACATTCCAACCTCACCTGGACAGGTTTCTGTGTAACCTGCTCCAGGTGAGCCTGCCTTGGCAAGGGGGCTGGACTGGATGACCTGCAGAGGTCCCTTCCAATCCCAACCGTTCTGTGATTCTGTGAATTTGTGCCTATTGATGAAAATGGTGTAAAGTCTATTTGAAGAGGTTCAAAAGCCAACTTTTTACAGAATGTTATGCATGTATAAAATATCTTGCATACGCTTTAATAATGTATGGCTTTTGCAGTTTGAACTTAACATATCTGTGACCAATTCCACTGCACACTGCAACCAGACATGGGGAGTTTCACTTAAAGAAAACATTTACCAAATAACCAGTAACACAGAATCTAAAGCCCAAACCACCATCACCAACACCAGCCAACATCCTGCTGTTGACTCAGTTTCACACACTTGTGTTGAAGGCAGCCTTTTCAGGTATGTCAGAAAAAGCTGATAATTTTTAAAATTTTACATCTAACCACATCACATAATACAGAAATAGAATCATTATATTGAACATTCCCTCTTACTAATCACATCCTCCCCATCAAACATGTTTAGCATATGCAGTTGTTAATATCTTCCAAATCCTAAGCCATCTAAAGCTGCCACAAACCCCATACAGATTTATTGCCTTCCCAACAACACAAACACAACAGTGCTGCAGTAAGAACTTCACATATCCAGTTGGCTCACTACCCTGACTCTTGCCAGTGCTGAAACCCAAACCCAGAGACCATACAGGAACAGAAAACAGGACCAGCAAACAGTGACACACCAGGATATTCCCCTACAAGCCTGCACCTGTGCATGTTTGGACATCTGACACTGGACACTGCCTTTTGCTTACTTCCTTCTCCTGAACAAAAGGGAGATGAATAAATGAAAAAATACAACATAATAGAAGAGGATTAACTCATGGGTTGGGCATAATAATGTGAACAGCCATTCTCACGAAGAAATTAATACTACAAGGAAATGGTTCTGAAATTAAGGAAAAAAAAGAGTTGTTCTCAGGTAGATTGTAACTGACAAGTGTAGCACAAAGGTGTTTCTTGTTTTGTTCTGTGAGGCAAAACAACGTTTAGAAATAAACTTGTTTAAGTCCTACCTACAGCTGACAACTGCATGTATTTACTCTACAGAGGTAAGTACTCCAGAAGACTTATTACAGTCCTAGACAGAGAAGAGTTATACAAAATAAAATAATGTGTATTTTAGGAGAAAAGGTAGACAAATGCATTGCACGCATCTCAGACACTGCGGAATTTCTGAACCTGGAGGAGTCCTATGCTTGCACTCAGCAAGGCAGCGCTGGTGATGTTCATGCACTTCAGTGCCTTCAACATCCTTGGGGCCTGGCTAGAAAACCTCGCCTATTAAAATAGCATCTGTTCAAGTGCAGCCTCCCTCCTGGAGACATTCCAAACACACTTGGACGAGTTCCTATGTAATCTGCTCCAGGTGACCCTGCCTTGGCCCTTCCAGCCGTAAGGATTCTGTGATGCTGGAGATGAGTGGACATGTGATTGGTTTACAGAATGGTTTGCGATGGAAGGGACCTTAAAGATCATGTGGTTCCACACCCTCAGCCATGGACAGGGACATCCCCCACTAGACCAGGTTGCTCAAAGACCTGCCCAACCTGGCCTTGAACACTTCCAGGGATGGGGCATCCACAACTTCCCTGGGCAACCTGTTCCAGTGCCTCACCACCCTCACAGAGAAGAATTTCTTCCTAAAATCTAGGCTAAACCTACTCTCTTTCAATTTGAACCTATTTCTCCTTGTTCTGTCACTACGCGCTCTTGTAAAGAGTTGTGTCCTGCCTCTCCTTTAAGTTCCCTTCAGGTACTGGAAGGCAGCACCGGCCAGCCTTCCTTGGGGCTCTACCTTTCTGTCAAAGTCGCGGTCCCACATGTCATTGATGGTGCAGCCGGCGCCCCGCATCAGCACGGGCCAGCCTTCCTTGGGGCTCTACCTGTCTGTCAAAGTCGCGGTCCCACATGTCATTGATGGTGCAGCCGGCGCCCCGCATCAGCACGGCTCCCGCGGCGAACAGCGCCAGCATGCGCCCGTCCGGGAGGCTCCCGGCCTCGGCCGCCAGCCCGATGCTCCACGTGCACGGCAGGTACAGCAGCCATGTCCCTGCGGGGGAGACAAAACCCGCGGGTGGCGTGAGGGGGCGAACGGGAAGTCACCGCGGGTAGGGCAGGGCGGCCCGGCCCTCCCTCCCCGCGCTCACCGGCGGGCTGGTGCAGCCGCATGAGCCGCAGGTAGGGCNCCGGGCGCCGTCACGGGCCCGCGCGCATGCGCAGCGCAGGTCGCCGGTGGCGAGATCGGGCTGCTGTGTCGCCGCCGCGGGGTCGGTGTGTGTTGCGTTGCGTGCGTGTGCCAGACCGGGCCGCGTTATAGTTAACAAACAAATCATGGTTTCGTATATTGCGCCTTCGGCTCTCCTCCTTCGCTCAGCTCTCCATGAGAGACTGAAATGTTGAAAGGTTAATGACTCCAATTGNATTGAACTGCCAGGGTACGGTCCCTGCTGAGGCTCGAACTCACGACCTTGGGATTCAGAGTCCAGAGTGCTCTCCTTTACACCACAGGACAGCCCCAATGACTCCAATAACCGGCCATTAAAAGCAGCGGGTGCTTTGCTGAGGCCCTGTTTGCGCCCCTCAAGCGAAGGGGAGGACAACAAGGGCTGTGGGTGTGCGGGGGCAGAACCTCAGTCCTGCCTTGGACAGCCCCGCTGGCACCCACAAACTTCCTACAAAACGGGGAACGTGTAAAGTTTTCTTAGGAAGGGATGTTTTTCAGTGTTTGGTCTTTGTGTACTTTCAAGCCTAATCAGCGAGGGAGAGTTAATCTGTGGTACAGATAGCAAGCTAACAAGCAAGCTCTAAGTGATGTCCTGGTGCCAGAAAGGCAGATTGCCTGTTGGTAGAATTGTCTTGTTATGGTTTAAGGCTGGACATGCTCCACCGAGCTCAGCTCTGGGAGGTTAGCAAAGCTTGGTGTGATAAGCATAGATGTCATTCACGCCAGTAAAACAAAGGAGTTACTGTGGCACCTATAGAGACGTGAAAAGAAAAATATGGTCCCAGTCAATTAAGCTCAAAGATCCAACTTACACCCACATGAAGAAATAAACAAGATTGTGTTAAATCACTTTATTCCCTACAACCTTGTCAGGAAATACATGAATTAGGAAGGTTGAAAAAGTAAGGTCTTTCCTACACCGTTATTGGAAAAGAATAGAATTTATGGTGGGGTTATTACTGGGGTTGTAAAAGTAGCTTGGCTGTAGTTATATTAAAAAATACATATTAAAACTCCTTAACAATGTACCTAAAATGTTTATGCATGATTAAAATGAATATGTATGTAGTAACTAGATAAGTGTCAGATTTACACTGTGTTGGGGGTGAGAAAAGGCCAAGCAGGATTGTGCCACGCACCAGGCACTGAATTTGCTTTTACCATATAATAAACTTTAATTTGAAACCCACAAGGGTTGAGACTTTGTTTCTCACATTGGGAAGAAGGATGTACCACTGATAGTGGACACAAAGAATGCAAAAAAGACATCAGGCAGTACTCCCCAGGTAAGGCACAAACTAATAAAGCCAACTCAGCAACTCTGCTGAAATTGCTGCTGAAAGAGTTCTTAGGGAGTTCAGTATGCTTGTAGAGCATAACTTCTTTTTCATTTCACACTTTCTTCAGCTTGAACGACTGACGTGCTGACAAAATAACAAGGGAAATAAATTTGAACTTTAATTTCCCAAGAGGTTGACTGTGAGGAGGGAGCGAAAAATGAATGTGATGGAGAAGTGACTTCCATGTTTTGCCATTTACTGTTTTAGCAAGTAGTACTCCACAGCAGTAAAATGATTCACACAATATGAGAAGACATAGTTGCTCAACTGTGATGATGTGTAATTAATACTATCTTTGTGACCTTGGCTCTGTTTCACATTGACAAGGCCAATCGTGGGCTTTATTAAGGTAGAGATTAATGCCTGAGGTGTGTTTGAATACTGAGTCCTGGCAGCAGATAACCATGCTCTCTGCCTGCTGTATCCATAGGAACTTGGATACTCTGATGTTCACCATGTGGATGCTCCTCCATAGATGCTGTTTTGGAGGGGAGGGGGGTCACTGTGTGGGATGTGGCAAGCAAACTCTGAACTGTCTGCAGAAAAAATTTAAGGAGCTCATGGAAGTAAAGCAGAAAAGTTAGCTTACTGCCAATGGATTTATATTCATAATAAAGTGGCCTGGCCCTTCATTGAAAAATATTCTAGGGAGTAGCTCATTTCAGACTCTAAAAAAATCACCAAAGTCTATTGAGACTCCACTGTCTTGTTTGGCTCAAATCTGAGTGGATGGTCAAATTGCTGCTGACTCTAAGGAGATTATCAGTTTCCTTATTTTCATGTACAACAAATGTTCCCCCTACTGAAGTCCCATGATGCAACTTCAGCTTCAGGAACTGATTTACAGTAAATCCAAGGTGAGTGATCCAACTTCTATAGTCAAAAATGCAAAAGTCAGTTGGATTGTGTGTGAGATATAATATTGGTCCATGTTTTTTAAATAAGTACACACACACACACACACACACACATACTCAAGACCCCAAGGTTTTCAACATTCACAGAGGCAAAAAGCCCCAGAGATAAGGTGCCTGTGGGGCAGGCATTGCTGCTGCAGACAGGTCCTGCAAGGGTGATGTTCGCTTCTGTTTCATCAGAAACAGAGTCTGGCTTGGTGTGCTGGGATCCACCAGCTTTCCAGTCCCCTGTGTTTATCTCTCTCCTGCTTTGTTCGTGTACAACTAACAGTGGCTATCACCTAAATATACAATACTCCATAAAGAGAAGTCACCTGGGTGTGGCTTTTAAGTCAAAGGCAGTTACATGAGCTGTAAATCAAACCTCTTACCATCTCACCATATGAAGAACCAGGCTGTGTACTCAGAGGAGCAGACATGGTTGTGAGCAGCTGTCATTTGCATGCCCGGACATCCCTGTGCCCCTCCTAGCAGTTCCTGTGTGCCAATCATCAGTACACGTCTGAGTCAGACCCTGGGGTGGAGGGCTTCTAAACGGGTAGTCAACTACCATTGAAACACACTAACCTGTGCATGATTTCTTTCATAGAATCATAGAATCAGTTGGGTTGGAAGAGACCTCTGAGATCATCAAGTCCAACCCCTAATCCAACCCCACTTTGATTACTAGATCATGGCACTCAGTGCCACGTCCAGTCTCACCTTAAAAACCTCCAGGGTGGGAGAATCCACCACCTCCCTAGGCAGGACATTCCAATTCCTGACCACTCTCTCTGTAAAGAACTTCTTCCTGATATCCAACCTAGACCTCCCCTGGCAGAGCTTAAGCCCATGCCCTCTTGTCCTACTGTTGGTTGCCTGAGAGAAGAGACCAATCCCCACCTGCCTACAACATCCTTTCAGGGAGTTCTAGACAGTGCTGAGGTCACCTCTGAGCCTCCTCTTCTCCAGACTAAACACCCCCAGCTCCCTCAGCCTCTCCCCACAGGACTTGTGCTCCAGTCCCTTCACCAGCCTTGTTGCTCTTCTCTGGACCCGCTCCAGCCCCTCAATATCTTTCCTGAACTGAGGGGCCCAGAACTGAACACAATACTCAAGGTGTGGCCTCACCAACGCAGAGCACAGGGGAAGGATCACTGCCCTGGTCCTGCTGGCCACTCTATTTTTGATCCAGGCCAGGATCCCATTGGCCTTCTTGGCCACCTGGGCACACTGTTGGCTCATGTTCAGCCTCCTGTCAATCCAAACCCCCAGGTCCCTTTCTGCCTGGCTGCTCTCCAGCAACTCTGTGCCCAGCCTGTAGTGCTACATGGGTACTCTTATGTGCTTGGGTACTCATGTTGGTAACCAAACAAAGTACAGGTGGACGCATGCCCAAAAGGAAAGTAGGGAGTGTTGTGGTGTCAGTGTGTCAACAAGAAGTTTAAAAAAAACCACAAAAATTGCCAAAAGCTGGTATAAATCACTTTATTAAAATCTTCAAATATAAAAGTCACAAGCATTGGAGTAAACAGAACTGTTAGAAAAGTTCTAAAAAGAAGCTACCAGGCAAATAGTAACTTTCATGTTTTAGTTGTAAATTTCATAATAATAATATTAACTTTGTGTTGACTGTATGTAAGACTTTTCTCTCCGTCTTACACTCTCTTTGCTTCTTTTATGGAACTTGAACAATGTAAATGAACAGCCTTCCTCATTTCTGATCTATTTTATCCCCTGACACCTAACCCTTCACAGAATGCATCTGGTTAATGGATGCAAACACTCCTTTGACACGCTAAACTTGAACATAACCTTTTTACTGTGCAGGTTTTCATCACATCTACAAAAGTACATCTGTTTAAAGTCCTCTCATTAAAAAAGTTCCCTGCCCTGAGTTAAAACCACATGTGGCTGGTAGCATCTTTTTAAAACTTAAGAAGGGAAGAACAGTGGTGTGGTGGTGTTTTTCCCTGCTGTGCTCAAAATATCATAAGGCATTGACAGTGGTAGGGGTTACATGTCTTCAAGGAAGTAGATGCAAATAAATATGCATGGGAGGCCACAGGTATTGTCTGAGACTGGATACTGAGAGGAGTGGCCGGTGGAACATCAAACTGCAACAGGGTGTACACAGGGAAGGCACAGCTGGGGAGAAAATCTGCCACCAACACAGATTGCTGGCAAAAATGGCTATTTTCCCAGTGGGGAGGAAGTCAGCCTGGCTGGAATTTTTGTCCCCAGGATCTCTAAGGCCACTGACAACTCTGATGGTTGAAGGGTGATTGGTTTGCTCAGTCTCTTTACTATCTTATTTCCTCAAAGAGACTTGAGTGAATTAGGGAGTGTAAAGCAGAGAGAGCTCCACCTGCAAATAGGCTGAGGGATGTCCTTTCCAGCTGAACTGCTGGCAGGGTGGTGAAGGTTGATGATTCCTGAACTCTCACCGTGCAGCCCACTGACCACCGGGGGTTTTTGCCAGAGTGCTAGTGGGCTCATCGCCTTTCCTTGCAGTGATGAAACATGCTGTGGCAGAGGTAGACCACCCGACAGAACAGCCTGATGTTCATGTGTCAAAAACTCGCCTTTGCAAAGCATATGGCCACAGCTCCATCTTGTGACTAAACTCAGCTTGGGAAAAATATGTAGTACTGCCTCAAACCTGATAGAGGGCCTGGTATCTCTGCAAGGCCTTTCCCCTTGGAGGCACTGTGACCTTGGTTTGCTCTATGTGTCTGTACTTTCCACCCCAAGATGCCCTGAGCAACCACAACCCCTTCTCGGGCATCTCCACATGATACAAAGTCACAGCTGTACAGATAAAACAAAAGCCCTGCTCAGCCTTTCTGAAGGCAAGCTTTTGAAGAAACTGTTCTTAAAGCTGTGCTTGCAGAAACAAGAGAGAGAGGGGAGGTTGCAGTTCCTGGGCTGGCAGAGCCCCAAGCCCCAAGTGTGAGAAGCTGATGTGGCTCTGTGTACGGCGTGGAGAAGGGCCCTGTGCTCAAGTGCAGTGGCACAGGCTGGACCAAGAGCAAAACCAGCCCTTGCCTGGTCTTGCTCTGCCTGGATAATTCTCCTAGGAGCTGAACAAGCATCTTCCATGTATAAATGACCCAGTGGGCCCTCATGTCTTCCCCAGCCCACAGATTGTACTAGTGCCACCACATTTGCACCCCTTACCAGAATTAAATCCCATGGTAGAAATGTGAATTTCTAGGATTAAAATTCCCTACTAGCCAAGTGCTTTACATTTATCCTGCATGTGTGTATTAACCACTTAAATGCAAGCAATAGCTTTGGCATTTTTGATAACATAAAAGCCATAAGAGAAGGCTGGGAGGCCGAGTATGCTGCCGGGACCAAGGGGCTTTTCCATAAGCTCTGGCAGTGTTTTGTCATCCACCATCCGTAGCACATTGCCATTCAGCTCAATAGACCTGGAGAGGGACAGAGAGACTGGTTGGGCAGCTGTGCTCTGTTTGCCATTGAGCATGAATAGCTCTGGGCGTGAGTGTAAACATTAACTCAGCCCAAAGCCAAACTAAACTTCCCTAGAGGGTTTATGTGTACACATACACACAGACACAGCATCTGCAGCACTCCCTCTGCAAGGAGTCCTTTAGAGTGGTAACACAAGCACATTGTAAATTACACGTTTCTTAGTCTTCCAGTGAGGTAAGAGCAAAACAGGCTTTGAAAAGTACAAATTTCAATTACTTTTTCTCCTGTAAATATTAAGGTATCTTCTATGCCCACGGAGCAGATCTGTCCCCATGCAGATGCACTAGCAATAACAAAAACTGAAAAAAAACCCCAACATACAAAGTCTGAGCACATTGCTGTAAGTCAGGAGCCAGTACTTGGGAAAGCAATATTCCTGTGCTTGTTGCAAAAGAAAAAGGACTTTAGCAGGTAGTCCAGAGCCCTGAAGCCTGCTAGAAAAAGACCTTTCAAATTAACATCAAGTAAGTGTTCCTGTACCTTAGCCAAGCTTTCAGCAGCCTGAGTTTAGGAGACCTGATTTAACAGAAGTCAAATTTTACTGAAAAAAACCCAGATGACTGAATGGTAACCTCTTCTTCCTGCTTGCAAATCGACCAAGGGGAGGTTTTAAAGACCAGCTAACTCTACTCACAGTCCTTTCCACAGGGACAGGGCAAATTGCACACTTACCTGGAAAGTATATTCTCTTTGCCATGAGGCAGTAAGAGGTACTGATCCACATGCTTGCTGGATAGGTAATCTGGTAGCTGCAAATGTTGGGTAACGTTGTAGAGATTTAAGACAAACAGTGTCACATCTCCTTCTCTGTATTTTGGGCTGCAAGGCAAGAGAAGATGATGGCACAGATCAGGAGAGAAAGACACTTCACAGAAATAATGAGCAACCTTGCACTGTCCCAGATCGCGTTTGGTGGTCTGTGGGTGGCTGGGAGATCAGTTTCTGGGATATTTCACCATTTCTTGAGACTTACTTGAGGGTGTTTGTGCAGTGGAGGTAGACACGAAGCTTCCTCTCGTTGGCTCCTGCCAGGCTGACCTGCAGCACCTTGGTACCCACCAGCTTCTTGTAAAGCAGTGAGAGCCAGTAGTCCTGGGAGACACAAAAACACATGTAAGCCCTTGTGTACATACCAGGTACTCCACATGGTGCTTGATGTAACATTCTTTTTGCTGTAATTTCAGGGTTTTTTTCCCCCATAGGTTTTTGCTTTACCAAGTTTTTCACCATATCTATTTAAATTCCCACAAACAGCATAGATAAAGACGAAACCTGCCTCCAACCTGCAGAACAGCTGTGTTTTCAAGGTACCTTAAAGTCATTTTCCCCTTCATATGCAACTTTTTGAGCTCTTCCTATGAGGGAGAGACTGTTAACATTTTGGAAACACCCTTCTGCAGGGCTCTGTAGCATCTCAGGGCTGAACACGGGGAAGGACCTGACCTTCCTGGAGGAAAGCTTGTGCCTAAGGCACAGGCACAATGCCAGGAAGAAGCCCCCAACACCCAGAACAGGTTAATGCCCAGTGCAGACTCATTTTTTGCAAGTCTTTCCAGTCTTTCAGAGAGCTTCTCCGAGCTTATCTATCTTTGAGGTTTTCCTAGAAGGAAAAATGGTCATGTTTCTCTCCTGACTCACCATGACCCTGCGGAAATTACTTTTCCTATCAGCCTTTATGCTCAGCCTCACTGCAAGGAGGTGCAGCCTTCTGACACTGCTGTGCTTTTTCATTTCTGTGCTAACTACAGCTTATGGACCTGGGTTTGTATTTCCCTGCCTCTGAAGCATTATTAGCTTGATTAGCATCTGTACTGCTTGTAGGTGAGGAATGAAGCACATAGTTTCAGTCCAAATTAAATTTATTTTAAATGAGGGAATGAAAAGCCCAAAGCAACAAGCCTGACAATCCAAGCTCTGGTATGAGGACCAACTGAACAAGCAGGATGGAAAATCCCCCTATACTGGGTTTTCTTTCAGGTGGTCTCTATGGCCATCCATGAAAATCCCAATTTGAAAGCAGAAAAATGAGAGGAAAGCTAAAAAGAAAGATGCTATCCTCTCAGCCCAAGCTAAGTGCTAGCAGTACAAAGAAATATGCTGTATATGTAAGAACAATGTATAGTTCAAATGATGAAGTTTCATCACAGCAGAATGTTGTTTCCTAATGAATCAAACTATACTAAATGTATGTTTCAATTGAATTATACTTCAGCCACTACTGAAGGCTGAATATGACCTACAAAATACTTGAGTCTTGACTTCATGTTGGCCTGGTTCTCACCTGGAATATAATTCATTTTAATACTTCATATCACTTCTGTTAAAAACTATTCATCACTGATAGTGAGGAGTACTCAAACCAAAGCAGTCCAACCAGAAAAGCCTTGTGATCTCCAGAAGTATCTTCATAGAAACCAGAGCATCATGTTCCACAAATCAGTCTCTGCTGTGCTGAAGAGTGGCTGAATCCCTGCAGGTGCAGTAAATATCTTGTACACATAATATATATGTAATACATTAACCCATAATGAAACATGAGATAACTTTAGGTGCAGCATAACTGCAACTGTCCAACATAAAAAGTGTTGTTAAAAATAGCTGACTTGTACCTGCACAGCCAGTGTTGCCTGTGCACAAGTATGTGCAGCATTCGGGTGGTGTTAGAGGGGTTGCTTACTTACCGGCAAAGGCTCGAAGTTGGCATCCACCAGGTGATACGTTCCTGCCCCAAAGAAAACCTGTCTCATCACCACATCAATCCCCTGCCTGGCTGAAAGCCCGAGTTTGTCCAACCACCTGCCAAAAAATGAGGCAAATATCATGCGGATGAAATGGCTAACCTGTACTCTGTTGCCCCTCTCCAACCAGCTCAGGAAGCAGGAAAGCAAGAATTAGCACATGAAGCTAACTTCCTTAAAATCACACACCAATTTCAGTTAAAATCTTGCACTGATTACATTAAATATTAATTTCAGATCACTGCTAGTTGCTCCACTCCCCTGTTTGCAGGTGGTGGAAAACAGCAGGGGCAGTGGATGCTCCTGAACTGGTCAAGGGCCCAAAGGCTGAGAGAAATCATCTCACCAATGGCAAGGTTGCCTGTCATTAACAGGCTTTGACTTGCTGACCCACCAGACCCTGATGAAAAGTCATCATGTCTTACAGGAAGGAAAAAAAATAAACTGAAACCATGTTTTTGGTTAATTTTCCAAGGGTGAGCTGCACATTCCGTATCTTCCTGAATGTGTAAACTGATTGAAGTGTGACAAAAAGCCTGAATTCTTTAATTTCAACCAAATTCTGCAGCTGGCGTCTTTGGAGAAAATTATTTTTCTGACTAAATTTCCCTTTGGTTGGTTATTTCATGGTAATCGAAGGATGGCATCAGAAAAGGACACCCATGCCATGAATTACTCTTCTTCCTCACAAAAGGACAGGGTTAGCACTGCAGATTTGAGGGAAGAAATCCAACTTTCTTGTGCTTCTCATCCTGCATTTCCTGTGGGAGTCTGCTATTGCCTACATACTGCATACACTGAACCTCAGGCACAGGGGAAGCACAGAGGGAGCGTGGGAGGATTACGGTCCTCAACCCACCCATTGCCTGCACTCCCCAGGAAGCCTGAGGAAGACACATTCCTCACGTGGGGCAGGAATGCAGCCCCCTTCAGCTGGTAAAATGTATAATTTCCCCACACCTGAGACATGGCACTCACATAAAGCCAGCAACGTAAGTGTTGGACAGTCTGGGAGCTCCCCCTCCATAGGCAGAGCTCGTCTCTCCCAGCCAGACCTTCTTGTCGGGCACAGTCCCACCAACAATCTGGCCGGTGTGGCATTAGGGGAGAAGAGAAAGAGACAACAGGTAAGTTTTTCAGCTACTGAAATAAGCAAAATGTCATGCTTTAGCCAAAGGCCTATCTACAGTGTTTGCATTTAAGGGATAACACCAGCTGAGACAGGATTTCACAGAAATTTTGACCCAAAGGACTAGAAATAGATCTACATCCTGCCCCCTCCAAAAAACTTAAGCCTACCCATGTAAAATAAGGCAAACAACACTAAAATCCATGTCCTGTAAGTCTTCTTGTGCTGAGTACTGCTAAACTCTTAAGTTACACTGTTCTCGGGGTAAAAAATGTGGGGCAAGGGGAAAAGGACGACCATAAATGACGTTCCTGAGTAACAACCATCAATAAATAAGAATGTTGTAGGTGTGTGGTGTATCTGGCACCATGCTTGCTGCATGGCAAACTGTTGGAGCTCATTTATTATTAGTATTGGTAGTTTAATTTTTTTTAAATTTACAATGTCAGCAGCACCTGAGCTTTGAGGATCCCTGTTTATTGCTAGTAAAAAATTGTGCTTTATTCTGGAATCTCTGCTAACCCCCAAGAAGCTGAACATGGGAATGATTAAACAGGACAAGGTACCTCCAGGACTTCGTGTATGGCTGTGGCAAAAGTATCCAGCACTTCAGGGCTCAAGAAATCCTTCCTTGTTGCACTCCGCCCATTCACATAGTAACTGAAAATGTGAAAAAAAACAAACCACAGCCAAAATAAAGGAAAAATGCCACGAGTAGTACAAAACATCACCCAAAGTATTCAATTGCTTGATATATTTATCCAGAGCAATATTTTTTTGTCTAGGTCTTTTTATTATTTTTTTTCCCCAATGTGTAGGTATTTCATTTGTATTTAAGGTACTGTCAGGTATAATTACCTTGATGGAGGCAGGATATCACAGAAATTTCCAACAGCAGAAGTGATAGGTTTGTTTGCATCTGCTCATTTAGAATTAGGAAAACATCACTGAGTAAGAGCCAGCTTCTGCAAATCTTCTCTTGCTGAGGAGTGCAATACTACTAAGGGATTACTTGCTGTACTGTATCAAGTTATATTAAAAATATCAGATCCTACCTTCTGTCCCTCTATTGGAATATTTTGGCCATTTGGAGGGGAACAGGATGTAGTCATCCCTATGGGATGAAGGTTGGCCTCCCACGACAAGCAGAAGAGCTTTTAAGTCTGTTTTGTCCAATTAAAGAATGGGTAATTGGGATCCCTGTGGTTTTTGCATTTCATCGTGCTATCACTCAGTCCTACCAGAAGTAGCTGAAGTCTTCCAGCCACAAGAGGAAGCTCAAACCTGATAATCCTAAATTAGTAAAGAAAATAATGCATGTCCATTTAAAGCCAAGGCAGCCACAGGGCAAGAACAGCCCAGGAAGGGGAGAGGACATGTTTCATGCCTTTCCAGCAGCTCAAAATACATAGATAAGGCATGTAAGTTTACATATACATATAAGTATAATAATATAAGCGTCTTTTCCCACTCTCACCTGACTGCTGCATGTCACTGTGCTGTATTTGAATCCAGAAAAGAAGCTGCCTTCACATGGAAAAGACTTTCAAACATGTCGAGTTCATGGCAGGTTCCCTGGACCCAACTTATCCCATTGCGCATTTGAGCCTTTTAAACCTGCATGTCTAAGCCAGGCACAAGAGCGAAGGGCTGGGACTGTGCCAGTGGTGCTTCCACTGCAGGTGGGATCTGAGGGCCAATTACACACACAGAGCCCAAATTTACTTGTAGAGCAAACGTCAGGGAGCTGCAGAGGCTGCTAGCCCTTCTCCGTGGGCAGGGGTCAGCCAGATCTGAAGGGGTTTTCATTTATATCAAGCAGACATAAATAGAACGGGGAAAGGCAGCACGTAACACATCAGCTCACAAGGCTTCTGCTGTACTTTTTTAGAAGGAGTTGGATACATTTGTCAACAGGGTCATCAGTGACTCCCTGAATTTGCTTTCAGCAAGAGAAGCTTTCGCTCAAGCTGATTCAGCCTTTCTAAGGCCAAGGAGAGCACCAATGTCAGGGGTACTGACTCCATTTCAAAGTCCAGCTGCCCTTGGGTTGTTTAAAACTTTACATTAAAAGCCTTCTGCCCTCATAGAGGTCCAGCAGAGGCTGAGCTACCTTATTTTCCTTTTATGCAGTACCCCCTTCTTCCCATGGCAAAGAGCATTTTATTTGCAAGGGGTGGCAACTTGGAGCTTTGAAACAACCAGGACTGCAGCTCAGATCTCACCAGCTTTTGGTATATGTTGAAATGCATATGCAAAAAGGCTCACCTGCTGCAGAAACTCTCTTCATGCACGAGAGAGCCATGATGTAATCCCTCACCCTCTTGTGAGAAAAGAAAGCTGCTATGTCATCTTTTTCCCTATGTCCCACTTCTGTTTTTCTCCATGGACATATTTAGCAAACAAAATTACTGTTTTGCACACATTGCATTCCCTGCTGCCGTGCCTGTATTACAATACTTTTAGGTCTGCACTAAGTAGCCTCTTTGGAGGTTTCTGCATTTCTCTAACACACTCCCTCAATTCATCTCTTATTCTGAACAGAGAAGTTTGTGGAGAACTCCCCGAGGAACTGGTGAAAGGGCATTTCAACCCCTCCTTCCTGTTGAGATGTTCAGATTGATGTTTTGTAAAGAAAACAGACAATAATCAGAGTGACAGTAGTATCCAAGTGGTACTTACTGGTGCCACGTGACAGAGTCAATCACCTTCCCTCCCGATTTCAGGAAGCTGCAACCAGAGGGAACACAGTGGAGAGCAAGGGGTTGGGAGGTACTGGTGATGAGTTATGGCCCCCCATGAGTGAGCCACCATGCACAGCCATTCCCTCTGCCCCCAACTGGCAGCAATGATGGTGAATGCTTTGGGACCACAGGTTTTGGGCAGCCTGGCTCCCTCAGCAGGTTGCTGGGAGGATGAATTGATGTTTGTTTAACACACAGGGGTTTCCAGGGCGAACAGCTCTTGTTAGCACAGCACTAGAGCCAGTGCTCAGTGGAAAGGCATGATGTACTACCAGCAGCTGAGGTTCAGCCATCTGAGTATTTAAGCCTTAGGCTCATGCATGCAGGTAAGACTTTAGTTGTCCTCAGTCAAGGTTAAAAAAAGCTCCCATGTTTCTAATTTAAGGAAAAATGCAGGAAAAATGTTCTCAAATAGACTGGATGTGTCCATTTGTACATCCATACTATTGATTTAGAACAGAAAATCCTTAAACCCCTGACCAGACACCTCCTCATGCCCCCTGCATCTGGGTGATGACAAAGCACCACTATGCATACCTGCCCACCCTGGAGGGTGCTGTTTGTGCCTCACACCCCTTACCTTCTCAGCAGTCTTTGCGTGTGCTTCCGGGGCTGTCCCACATCAGGACCGTAGAGCTTTGCATGCTGGTAGAGGGTATAGTTATTCAGAAGTTGGCGTAAGTGAATAAAATCTTGCCCCAGCTGAAAGCCATCAATATGGATGCCAGATTTCTTCCTGAAGCTGTTGGGCTCTGGGAAAGACATGTGCACATGAACATCCCACTCTAGTTTTGGGACACAAAACAGGGCAGCTTGTTCCACACTAGTCCCCTAAGGCTTCAGCTGATCTGGCAGGGTATAAGTGAGATATTTGAAGCTAATGAGCATGAAATCAAAAGCCTGGGGGATGCAGCATGCTGCTCTTCAGCACTCTATTCCAGCCAGTCTCCATAGGTGACATCCTGCATCTTGTGGAGTATCATTCACCTGATCTAAAAGCCTTAGTAGGAGCAGCAAAGTCATCTCAATTTGCTCATTCATTGGGTCTTCTTATGAAATCCTTCCTTGCAAATTAAGACCTTAATGTTCCTTAATAAAACATCACCTTGCCTTTTTGTGCTACCATCCACACCATCCAGAACTCCTAGCCCATACCCTGTGGTGGTACTTTCCCAAGTGCCAGCTGGCCTGCCCAACAAGCAAGCTTTGCACTTACCATTCCCAAGCTCCCAGGAGATGTTGTAGCTCTGTGAGGCACAGTAGTCCAGCAGCGCCTGGGCGTTTGAGCTGTCCCACTGCAAACCACCTTTCCGCAGCAAGGCATTGAGTCCAAAGATCAGGTGAAACCCTGAGCAGTCTGCAAAGCTGTACAGAATATCCAGTGTGTTTTCTGCACAGAGGAGAAAGGGGGGATGTTTACCTCAGGGTTATACTGTGCTAGTTGAACTCCAGCCAAGCAGCAGTCTGTACTGCCCGTATTTATTTAGTCTGATGCTGCAGATGTGCAAACAGTAGAATAAGAGTTCTTTGAATATTTTTCTGAGTGGGTGAAATATTTAAGTGGTTTCAGCTCCTAACAGCCTATGATCCTTTTACTGTGAGGCAGAGATTTGCACCCCCCATTTATAAACCCTACAGAGAAATTCATCAAAGTCTTACTTGTAATGGTGGTGTTTTTGTGCTTTTTCCAGTTCTGCTCAGCAAGAATCAGCTTCTCCTGGCTGGGCCACTGGACCAGCAGCAGTTTCTCAATAGCAGAGAATACAGGTGTCGAGCCACAAGCCTCTGTAGGGCAGAAGGTTGATAGGAATTAACTCCTCATCTTCACAGCCAGGGTCCAGCATGCGAAGGGCTGCATCCCTTGGGAGGAAGCACAACTCCTTGGTGCCGGGCTGAGAGCTGGTCATGCACTTCTGTGAAATGCACCCCTACTTTCATAAAATAAACCACATAGAACAAGAGGGCTGGGTTGATGCATAAACAGATATTATGTATAAAATATGTATTTTCCAGTTTGAGGTGATGGAGATAGCAGGGTGGGGGAAGACTGAGCTGTGCTCCTGTAAGCTGGTACTGTGGCAGTCAACCCCCAACGAACTATTTTAGTTGGAGCACCATCCGGAAACCCTCGTTCCAGTGAGCTGACAAAGCACAGGCTGCCATGCCTAAGGAGCAGATAAGCAGTTCTGGCATGCAGTGGTGTGGCAGGGATCGTAGCCCACCTTCCTGTGTGCAGAAATGGGGCAATGCTTCCTGCACTGCCCATCTCGTGCAGGGGAAACTGCTGAATCCCCCCGGCTCCGGCAGCAACGCTGGCAAGAGTCATGAGACACTTGTTCTTCAAAGCTTATGTTTTTTCTGGGCATGCAAACCAGGAACAAGCCATAACCTGGAGAGGTTCCTCTTCCTAAAGAGAGGAAGGCACGAGCCAGGGTCACAGGAGGCAGCTACTTAGTGAAGTGATAGGAGGGGGAAAGTACCACTTGAATTCAAAACCAAGCATCACTGGTTGTACAGTAACATATGAGTGCACTGTTGTGCTATGTACCACAGGGACAGATGGGAAATTTTTCATCAGAAACACTTCTAGAAGAGTTTATGCATTTTTGCTAAGTTTAAGGAGAAAATACCAAGCTCAAGCAGTTGGCAGTGGTCCAGTGGGTTTGCACTTACCCTGTCAAAGAGATAGGAGGGCGAGGCTGCACCTGCAGCTGGCTTGGACTGGCTTTGTTCAACACAGAGAAATCAGACACTCTGTTCTCCTTATATTATTTCTTCCAGCTGTTATTTAGTTTTCACAAACCTTTTCACAACTTTTCTGCTGACCTTGAACACCTCACAGGCAGAGGGGGAGCTCCCAAGACTGCTGCAAGGAGCACAGAGCAGCAGAGTCCCAGCAAATGCCAGGGTGGATATGAGTCCCCTGCACTCTTTCTCCCTTTCCCATGGCTGGCAGAGCTCTTCCCATAAACTGTGCCAAATGTCCACGATCTCCTCTCCATGAAGGAGAGGCATGCTGACCCTGTAGAGAACACCCAGTGCTGCTGCCATGCCCCTGCACCACCCCTTTTAGCCCACGTCAAAGTCCTCTCCTAAACCCAGGATGGTTTCGAGTCTAATACATTGATGCCCACTTTACCTTGCTGTGCCTGAAGTTCCCAGAGGATTTTTTCTTCTAAAGTTGAATCTTTGTTGGGATCAAAGATCAGAAAATCTGTCTCAGTGCCACCGAACCTTAGGAAGCCTGGGGACAGGGCCGTTGCCAGGGCACGCAGTTTGGGATTGCTGAGGAAGCAATGTTGAGAAACAGAAAACCACTGTAGTTTGGTGTAGAGGCTAAACATGGGAAGTACTTTGGAGGGATATGCTGCAGTGACCTAGGGCTACCCAGTTCACTAAGGCCACTCCTGACACCTCGGCTAGATCTGTGTCCCAGCCCTCTGCACTGTTCACCAGGGACAGTGCTGGTCAGGTGAGCCAAGAGAGCACTGATGAGGCACAAGCCAAAGACATGCCTGAGGGAACACAGTCACAGGCAGGGAGTCAAATCCTTGAGGCAAAGTAAGGCAATACTTCAAAACAGGGGGGTTTTTGTACTAAACATCCCTCTCCCCTAGATTTTTTGATTTGTTTATGCAAGACTAACATAACAGTCCCATGAAAAAGTGGGCGTAAAACTGAATTTGCATCACCAGTCCCAATTTCCATCAACAGCAACCAAAGCAATTGCTTTTATAACCAAGAGAGATTAAGAATCCACACTGGGACAGGTGTTGGCTTTAGCAAAGCAGGTGTATAAAAGAACATAACTCTGCCTCTGTGACTTGCACACACCCCGTGCAGGATGTGCAGCACTGACAGCCAGCCCTCACTGCAGGAAACCAAGGACAGAGGATGCGGGTGCTTAAGCACTATCAATGGTGACAAATAGCAGATTAGAGGCCACAGAGTATTTCCCACTCCTCCTGGTGGCACGGCTGGCCCCAGACTGAACCCCAAGGTGTGCAGTGGGAGCTGGAGGTTGGGGACCTGAGCACTTTTCAGTAAAGCTGGTGACAGCTTTCTCCCCAACTCGGTAAGGAAGAAAAGATGAAACTGGTTGGAGGAAGAAAATTAGGACTGAAGAGATGCTGTGGGGATGAAAAATGAGATCAGACAGATGAAAAGGAAAGAAGTAGGATAGCTTCCAAAAAAAAAAGGAATAGAAAAGAGCAACATACAAAGAAAATAGAGCAAAAGCAGGAAAGAAAAGACAGGAGAGTGCTCAGAGGCAAAAGAACAGACAGGGAACACCATCACCCAGCAGTCCAGAGCTGTTTAGTGTTACCCAGAGGCAAAAAAAAGACTTCATGTTTTGGATCTCTCAGTTCAGCTTTGATGTGACAGACCCTCCTCAGCATTTTTTTTGACTTTATGTTGAGGAAAGTTTGCCAAACCACCCAGGGGCTCAGATGATTTTTATCTTGTGGAACAGTAGGGATAGCAGCCCCCACCCCTCCACACATAACCCCTCTGCTCTGCAGAATCACTGAATCGTTAAGCTTGGAAAAGACATCTAAGATCAGAAAATCCAGACATTAACCCAGCACTGCCATGGTCATCAACCAGGTAAACCATGTCCCAAGTGCCACATCCACACGGTTTTTTTGAACACTTTCAGGGATGGTGATCCCACCACTTCCCGGGGCAGCCTGTTCCAATGGCTGTTTTTCTTAATATCCAATCTAAACCTCCCCTGGTGCAACCTGAGGCCATTTCCTCTAAGCAGTCACCTATTACCTAGGACAAGAGACCGACCCACACCTGCTTTTCGGTAGTTGTAGTAGAGCGGTAAGGTCTCACCTAAGCCTTCATTTCTCAAGGCCAAACAACCCCAATTCCCTCAGTTTCCTTCTTTTTTTTTTCTTTTTTTTTCCTGCTCGCAAAGCAGCTCTTGTACCAGGTTTATCCCCGGGCTGCCCCTTTCTTGCATCCACCCAGCCCAGCCACTCGAGCATCCGCGGAAGGTGCCGCCTTGCTGCCTCGGGAGGATGGAATTGGTGATTCCCGAAGCAGAGGGTGTCCAGCAGACTGCCCTGACCCTAGCGATGGAGGGCTCCCCCTTCCCTCCAGCTCGCTCCACAGCGCAATTGCCGGTTCCCCACCGGGATTCCCGGGCTCCCCACCCTGACACCCTGTGCCTGCCGGGTGCCTTTCCCCTTGCCCCGGGGGACCCTTCTGCCGTGCCTCCCTCTCCCCAGGACCCTCTTTCCTTTGCCCAAAGGGGCGAGAGGCGGCTCACCTAAGCAAGGCGACAAAGCGCGGGTCCCGGGCCAGGCTGGCGTCCAGGGTAAGGGAGAGGAAAGCCGGGCTGACCTCGCCGCGGGGGCTGCCGTGGAGCCCCAGCCGCAGCACGGCCGCCCGCTGCGTCCCGGCCAGCGCCGGCAGCAGCAGCAGCAGCGGCAGCAGCAGCGGCAGCGACAGCATCCTCCGCTCCCGGCCCGCTGCCGCCGGCACCACCCCTGCCGGGGGCGGGCCCGGGGGGTTCAGCCCGGCGCTCCCAGCAGGGAAGGACGGGACTGGCGTGGCCAGGACCCTCCTCACCATCTGGAAGCGGCTTAGGACTGCAGTCGCATCTTTGGAGCACAGCTCTGCTCTTCGAGCCTCAAATCAGCGCCCAGAAACGCGGGGTTACCCTCCCGGCTGCCTCAACCATTGCAAAATGAACCTGTGTTTCAAGGCGGTTCCTTGCCTGCTCACGCCTTTGCAGCCGATCAGCCACCTCTTACAGCATCGTGCCCTGCCCGGGCGGCCCCGGGCAGCTGCGAGCACAAACAGCGGGCTGAAAGATCAATGCAGGCTGAACGCTGCTGCTCCAGGGCTAAAATGTAGACTGTCAGCCCGTCCAGTGCCTCCACTGCGGGAAACCGAGTCACAGCAGCACACAGAGTGTCTGGGACAAGTGCCACTTTCAGCCAGGTCAGACTGTAACTCACCTCCTCCTGCTATGACACTGTTGGAACAAGGGTATTTCTTAATTACAGAAACATGAAACTTGGAATTACTGTTACAATAAAGATTTAAGTGTGGTCTGGGTCTGCCCCCAAGGTGTTCTCTGCAAAACTCCTTCTTCAGCAACAGCTGGCCGCGTAGGGGCACCGGTCGGGAAACTGCCAGCTGCAGCCCTGGGACAGGGATTGCTTAGTATCATGGAATGATTGGGGTTGGAGGGGACTCTAAGGATCATATAGTTCCAATCCCCTCGCTATGGGCAGGGGCACATCCCACTAGACCAGGTTGCTCAGGGCCCCATCCAGCTTGGCCTTGAACACTTCCAGGGATGGGGCATCCACATCTTCTCTGAGCAACCTGTTTCAGTGCCCCACTACCCTCACAGAGAAGAATTTCTTCCTAATATCTAATCTAAACCCACCCTTCTTCAGCTTAAGGCCATTCCCCTCTTGTCCCATCACACCGTATCCTTGTACAAAGTTCCTCTCCAGCTCTCTTGTAGATACCCCCTTTAGGTACTGGAAGGTGCTGTAAGGGCTCTCTGGAGCCTTCTCTTTTTGATACTGAACAACTCCAATTCTCTCATCCTGTCTTCATAGGAGGGGTGCTCCAACCCCCTGACCATTTTGTGGCCTCCTCTGGACTCATTTCAACAGGTTCACATCCTTCTTATTTTGGGGGCCCCAGAGCCGATGCAGTACTGCAGGTGGAGTCTGGAGCAGGGGGGGACAATCACCTCCCTCAACCTGCTGGTCCTGCTTCCCTTGAAGCAGCCCAGAATATAGCTGGCTTTCTGAAGTGCAAGAATGGTTCTATGTTTCTAAGTTCCTATGCACACTACTGAAATATTTGCAGTTTTTAAACAATTACACTGTACATCTCCTTTACATTTCCCCACCTGCATCAGTTTATCTTACTAAGTTGGTTTTCAAATGGTTGTCTGCTGGAACAGGCTGCAAATCTGTTACTTTTTTTGGGTGCAGCGCTTCCCACGGGGCATTAATCAGTATGGCTCAAGTGCTCGCCTGCCTGGCCCTTCCTGTTCCTGCTTGCTCTACATTTTTGTACTATTAAGTAACTCTCCACCGGAACTAGAAGAACTAGACCAAATTAACTTTGTCTCCGATAAACACATCCATGGCTCTGCCAAGAAGGAAACATCAGTGACACTCCTGACTGTCTCAGCATCTTAGTCAGGGTAATGCTTCCCATTTTGGGGGTACAGCACCAATTATATGTCTCCGCCTCAGGAAGGGCTGGGATGACTATCTGCCAGAGGAATAATTCATCCATCAGTGGACAACTGGAGTGCCACACAAAGTACCCAGCCCAATGAGTAAACCAAGGATATAAGAATGTACTTCAATGTGTGAAAAATCATTGCTGCAAACCTCTTTAAGGTTGCTGCTGCAGGTACAGAATATGTGAACAGATGTCAGGTGAGATGGAGCCTGTACACAATTTTTTTTTCTGTTGGAAATCACTAGTTCTGCCTTTATGCCCTCAATGTGCTTCTTTGAGGAGGTGATTTGAGTAATTTGCTCCTGTGCTGTATTTCTCACACCAGAGGCACAAGGTGTGTAGGCGTGTATTTCAAACAGTCAAGGTTATGTTTTGGATTCAATCGCTGTGAACAGATGTGTACCGAAGGTCTAGCACATGTTATGTGGCTGGAAAATAATGCCTTAAAGCATTAGACTGAAGAGCTGGAGGTACCAAACGAGAATTTGTAGCTTTTGGCTGGGCAATTTCACACTGTTTTATAGCCATTTTTAAATATTGCAGAGTAGGACAGATCAGTACAGAGGTATTTGGACTCTCATGGAAATTAGGGCAGAGTTTCAGTGATGCCCTGTGAACAACAAGGGGGTTGCTTAAGAACCTGGACTAGGTTTAAGCCCACTTGAGTGTTATTTAAAGCCAGTGCCAAATGAGCATCCTATCCCACTTCCTCACTCCACAGAAAGCCTAGTCCTTGCCTTGTGACATCCAAATGCTTTGGTCATGCAGCTCCTATCAGGCAGTTCTGCTTCTCCCAATGCCAGTGGTGCCCTTAGACACACAGTGCTGACTAGGTTTTTATAACTAGAGAGAACTAAAAATAAAACTTTCCAGGATTTTCAGCTGTCTAACAGCAGCAGCACGCTATTGCTAACAGGGGCCCCACCGCTGTTCCCAAGCAAGGACCAAGAAATCATATATATGTAATATATGCTTTAGCTTGTGCATATTAAGGGAGTTCAGAAGGGAAGAGTTATTCATACAGAAGGCAAACAATTCTTCTGACATACCAGTGTTTGGGCACATGAACAGAGCTGACCCTGTGTCAGACTCACACTCTGTTTCTATGTAAGAAGCATCAGGAAGACGAAACTAAGACTAAGAGGATGATAAGAAAGCTCCCAGACCCTCAGACAGATCTTTTCCTGACACAGCACACAGCTCTCAGCATTCCCAGCTGGCTTTATATCTGAACCCAGCTGGTTATGTGAGTCAGAGATGGCACATGCTCTGTTTACTCAGAGCTGGAAATGACACCTTGGGTCTAGTTATTAACAGTGCTCTTTGAAGTGCACACAACTTTATAGACAGTTCTGAAAGACTGTTTCTACTGAGTGTGCAGCTGACAAATTCAGGTACCATGGGAGCTGCTGAGCACACCAAACAGAGCACACTGAAAATGGTCAGCTTCCCACTAACAGAACAAAACTTTAAAGTGATAATATTTGTCCCTCATTACAACTGATGCTGGACCACCATGCTGAAAGAGATGAAATGAAGCTTTGAAAGGAATGACAAAGTGAGAGCTGCCTAGGCAGGACTAACTCACGTGGATGAGGCTTTCCAGAACACAGGAACATAATAGGACTCATTCACACAATGAAAATGAACAGCTAAACATTAACCTAAGGCTTACCCTCTTACTGGTCCTTCCAGAGAGACAGTTTTAAATAATTTACACACGGGGATTCCTAAAAGCACAGAATTATGACTCAGGGGAAGGAAGGGAATCACAGAAACACAGGGATTGGTCTGTGTGGGTAAGTTGGAAAGTGGAGAGAATAGGCATAAAGACTAAGAAATATGCTTTTATGTTTTAGGTTAGAACACTTACTCTGCACCTGTAGATACTTGCACATGTCATAGCTCTGATCCAGTTTACTGTGGGTATGAAGGAATTGGCTAGAACATCCTATGGAGCATATTTTTATGACCTACCTTAGCTTTGATGCACCTACTGTTATTTCACGTAGACATAATATAAATTCATCAATGTTGCTTCTTTAACACAGGCTTTAGGATACAAACATCCCATTGAAGCAAGTGAGAAATCTTTGCTTTCCAAAACATCCTGAACCCACCTGATATATATATATATATATATATATATATTTCATATATATATATAAAATGAGCCCAGTAGTTTACAGTAAAGCACCCCAGCATTATCTGGCAGCACAAAAATACCACGACCAGCACCTGTTGTATGTATTTTTTCCCCTCTCCCACCTGCACGCAAGGGAAAAGCCCAGGTAAGAAAAATCTATATGAAAAGCATTGACTCATATTTTAATGAATACTGTAGAAAGAATAAGCAGTATGAAATGGGTGTACTGCCTTGCTTGATAGGCTTGATTTCAGAAAAATAAGACAAGCTACATATAGCTGAGTTTCAGTGGAAATTACTGCAGCTTCATTCGTTTCACTGCTGATGTTCTCAAAGGTCACAGAGAAAGCCTTGGGGGAGTTGCACTCATCCATCTGGCAGAGCACAGTCTGTGTAAACAGAACAGCAGAGACAACAAATGTCAACCTCTTTTTCTTTCCAGACCAGCTTTATGCAAATCAGAAACCACTGGCTTGTTTCAAACCAGCTTTTCCTACCATTTTCAAAGGGGATCCAGCATTTGTAGGGAATACTTGACTTCATTTCTAAACCTGAACTTGCAGCAGTGCTGGTGTTACAGTGATGTACAGTGTGAGGTTACAGCTAGAAACTGGCAGGAAGAATTTTTTTTCCTGTTGTTCCCCTCTACTATATAAAAATAAAAATGTACACTCTGAACAAGTACAAATATCATTGTGACAGAGGTTACTACCTCATTATTTATTCTGTAGTTAATGCAGCAATTAATTGATTATTTCCACATCAGTTATTGCAATAAATCAGTTCTCAGAGTGAATAATTTTACAGTAACTTGCTGTTTTGTCCCCTCCCCCTCCCTCCAAATCCATGCAAGACTGTATCAAACTTTGGAGAAGGATCATCAAGCACCAACAAAACTTTAGAGCAACTGGTTAGGCCTTAAAGACATAACTGAAGTTTTCTTGCATGTATTCTGCATCAACTTCTACACATACTCATAGTTATGCTGGAGGGAGCATAATCTGTCTTTTGAATGTAACAAAAATAAACCAATAGAAAATTTAGTATTATCTATAGTTTGGTCAAACGTATATCTCAATTAAAATGGCAAGGCATCAAGAGACAGACTCACATAGCCTGAAGTCATGGCAAATACTGCTTCTGCCCTTGAAGGCCAATTATTGTTAGAGCCAACTTAATATTTTCTGTTTCCAAAGCCATTTGTGCCTTATGCAGTTCAGCACCAGGAACAGGATTCTGCTGCAGGCACTCATTCAACTTGTGGAAATCAATTATGCTGCCTCTAAAAATGCTGGTTTTAACTTCTTGACCTGGTTTAATACTGAATGCACTCAAATATTGCACTTATCCAAACTTTGTAAGCCACTATGAAGTATTATAAGTAGAGGTATATTTCTGCTAAATAAAGGCTTATAAAGTATTTATAAAGGCTTATAATTAATTTATTCAATTGCTACCTATGATGCAACAACAAAATGAGCAGCACAATACCAGCAGTTTCATCAGTTTTTCACCATAACCTCTTTCAATCAACCATTCAAAATCTAACGTCTCCACTGGATTAAAAACCATTCTCGTTTATTTCTAGAACCCAAACATAATTAACCTAAGCTGAGTAACAAACACACAGTTTAAGTAAGGTTTTTCTTAATTTTGCTTTACTGAGAAGAGACACCCGATTTTATACAGAAATGCCAAGTTTAGGTGTGCCAATATACTGGCTACCATAATTCAAAACTGCTTTCATGCCCTTGTGAGACCCCCCCCTGCAGTACTGCATCCAGGTCTGGGGCCCTCAGCACAAGAAAGGCACAGACCTGTTGCAGCAGGTTTCAGAGGAGGTCATGAACATGATCACAGGGCTGGGGCCCCTCTCCTAGGAACACAGGCTGAGAGAGTTGGGGTTGTTCAGCCTGATGAAAAAGAGGGAGAGAGACTTTTTACATGGGCAGATAGTGATAGGACAAGAGGAAATGGCTTTAAACTAATAAAGGAGATATTTAGATTGGATGTTTGGAAGAAATTTTTTCCAATGAGGGTGGTGAGGCACTGGCACAGGTTTCCCAGGGAAGCTGGAGATGCCCCATCCTTGGAAGTGTTCAAGGCCAGGCTGGATGGGGCTTTGAGCCACCTAGTCTAGTGAAAGGTGTCCCTGACTACAGCAGAGAGGATGAAACTAGATGATCTTTAAGGTCCCTTCCAACACAAACCATTCTATGATTCAACCCATCATTCTGTCACATCTTTCAAGTTTGTCTTAATGTGCCATTGCTTTACCATTGTCCAGTATTAGACACCAGCTCTGAAAAGTTTACTGTATCACAAATGAGGAAGTTTCAGGCATCCTCAAAACTACTTCCATGAAGCCTTACTTTTTGCTGGAGCAAATCTGGTTCAGGTATCTTTTAAAATCCTAACTGTGACTGACACATGCCCTTGGAGTCTCAGAACTTGATATGGCCCCTCAAAAGTCAGTTCTTCAAGACTTTGTCTTTACTAGTATTCACATTTAAGTAACTAAAAAACCTTAAAAAGGGTAAACTTTCTGTTTGAAAGACCATTACAGAAACATCCTGAAACAATTAGCTCAGGGAATGGGCAAAGGCTGAATATGAATTTGATATTTGCGTTTTTAAAAAAGGCTTAAACTAGACATAATTTGCAATTTCTTCCACAACTCTAGGACAACTTATTTGTTATGAGTTGCAGCTCTGTTTTTCTCCGTCCATTAGCTATACGTAAAGAGAATCCTGCAAGTAGGAATTTTGGAATATCCAAAGAAAAGGTATTACTTAAGTCAGCTATTAACCTAAGCTCCAGGCAGAAGTACACATCAGGCAGTTAATCCAGCCCCCAAAGCACTCCTAGGGCTATGTCTAAAACCAGAAATCGATTAAGATCACATCTTTTGACTCCAGCCGATTGCTCAAGAGGTTCATAAGCCAAACATTCAAGTGAAGTCAACTTCACAAGAAACATTCTGAACTCAGAACTCACACAAAATTGTGGTATAAAAAAGACATTAAATATTTATTACATTGCAGAAGCTTTACACAGGAAAGTTAAAAAATTTTAAATATGCAAATTTTGGATTCATGATTTTGGTTCATGGCAGTTGGTCAGTGGATCCCTGGGACATCTGTAGGCACTTTTAAGAGTTCTTCAACTTCTTCTTGTAAAGCCTCAGCTTTTTCACTCAGCAGCATCTACAGCGACAAAAACAAGCAACCAAAAGTTACAAAACAAACAATAAGCATTAGCTATAATTGTTAGGTCAAAACACTAATGTTTCTTTCCAAAATTGCACATTTATTTTCCATGTTGGAATGAACATTTTTAAGTTATGCCTGACAAGTGGCCAATTTCTTGCTTTATACAAAATTTCTTACTACAGCATTTAACAACAAATATGTAAGATTCCCAACACCAGCATCTGTTTAATCTACTGCCCTGAACTGCTTGTTGCTGACACCTGGGGAAGAACAGACCTCCAAGCAAGCCCTCTAACTTCCCAGTTAGAGAAACTCTGTAAATTTAGTATCTGAACGTGAGAGTAAGCTAGATTGCTGGATATGGCACTCATGTAGATGAGGAATTTGCATATAACCCTCTCTTTTGGCTCACACAGCAGCAAAATAAAGCAGTAAGAAGCCAACACTACTAAACACGACCTTTAAAGTACATAAATCCCAAACTTAATATGTTTGCTCCATGAGAATATACAAACCAAGACTTTGTTATTGACTGTCTCATTTTTGCATCAACTCCCCACTCATTCATTCTAGACATTCCTTACTTCACCAAAAGCTTGCTCTTTTAGCAGAATCCAACAGGAAGCCAATATCACAGGCTTAATGATAGCAAATGACTAATGGAAATAGAGGAGAGAAAATACTACCACTTGGTAAATGAAGTACTTCCTGCATTTTTTGTTTAGACACAACTCAATGTTTGGGACAGATCCTTTCCCTCTGTTTATTTATGTGTGCCAAAGGCACTAAGTGTGCCTTAAAGGCAGACAGTAAGTGAAGGCCCTTCTCATGATGCATATTCAAAATGGAAAAGAAAGGAAAAAATAACAGGGCATGACACAAGCAACTAAATTGGTGATGTTAACCCCATGCCTTGTTGGTTTACATTTCTACAATCCTGAAAGTCCTGTTCTTTTGTCACAACTACCACTAGAATTTCTGTAAGGTAGGTCCTGAGATATTGGCAGAATCGAGCATTTCCACTTACAAAGACTCAGCATGGAGACCAATGTAGTCATTTAATGCCCCCATTTATGAGACAAGCTCTCAAACATTTTTGCCCTTTGCTTCCCCTCTGAAAAGGAGTACAACTTGGCACTATCCTGTATGCAACAGATTGTTCTTACTACAGATCGGTATTTGGTCCACAAACATCCACTAATTAGTAAACTGAATCCTTCACTTTTAATGTCATTCAAACAGCCACTTTTGACATACTGCAGTTCTGAAGCAGGTTTTTAGAACTTTGTTTCTGACTCACCTTTGCAGATGAAACAATTTGTTTAGCTTGACGTTGTGACAAGTGCTCAATCATCTTCACCAGAGTTTCTGGGTTTGCATTAGCCAAGTGTGCTAAAGTTTTGTATCCAGCATTATAAAGCTGTTTTGCTCGTGCCTAAAAGTACAGAATTGTGTTAATTATTAGAACACACAATAAGAATTACTGTTAAGTGCCAATCTCTGCACCAACCTCAAATATTTCATTCTGCATGTCAATCTAATTCTCTTTGTTCTTTCTAACAGGAGTACTCACTGAGAATCTTTACACCCCAAAAGCACAGCTTTTTACCACTAAGATGTAGCTTCCTCAACAATTTCACCCCCCTCTTAGGAACCCATTTGCCTTTATTTTCTGAGCCCAGATGATACTGACTCTACCATCTTCTCATTTTCAGATTTTCTACATTCACTGTCACTGACAAGAATGACTGTGTCATGTTCTTTGTGTGTCTAAGTCAACGGAGGGCTGATTTTAACAGACATTTTTTCACAGAATTTTCACAGAACAGAGCTTTCAGAAAATTCCAGAAGAGGCTATACTTGTCTATTTCAAGCTTATAAATAATTTTTCCTTTAGCATCACAGTATCTTTTTTATTTCTCCAATTTTGCGTGGAGTCCTGTCTGTGAACTCACATATACAGGAGAGATGCACATCACAGGAGTAATTCTCTGGAATTTGATTGTCACCAGTGTAAGAAGGTGGGCATTATCTGCTTCTCTTGACTCTGTCTGATCCTGTTGCTATGTAAGGCAGCCAGGCAGTATTTGCTTAACGGAGTGCAAACAGATTTCTTTTGCAAAATAAATAATGCTAGAACTTTACAAAGCTTAAATTAAAATGCATTTCTACACTAGTAGTAGACTAATGTATCATACCTAAGGCTGAGTTATGAAATAAATACTCATTTGATGAACAAACATTTGGTTAATTACCTTTTAGGTTTTTTCTCTCTTGCCTCTTTTAAGGACAACAAGGAATAAAAAGACATTTATTTGATGGCATATATGGGGGGTTTTAGCACCCAACAGCTAACAACTTACAATATATAATCTTCCCCCATAGTAACTGAGGACTATGCATGTTCATTGATGTGAACTAGGTGTCATTATTTCACCAAAAATAGCCACTAATTGCCAACAAGTACTTTCTGTGCTCTGTATTTGGCTGTTATATGCACAGTATGTCAAATAACACAGGATCTTTCCCCAGTAATTACTTAAATCTTGTGAAGAAGATTTAGATTGTTCTTTGAAAACTGCACAAGTAAATGTGCAGAAAATAATTCTCTTTCACTACAATACTCTCAAGACTGATATTATCATTTCCTCCACAGAAATCTAAGCAAGTCACATCTGTTCAGGAGGACAGTTTACCTGCTACAAATATCAGCTGTTGGTATAGTTTTAACTCCAGGGCAGAGGTATCTTGGTTATAGCAATAATTTTCTTGAAGGGTCACCTTTATCAGAATCATGCTGTCCAGGCAGTTTTTGCCCTTACATAGAAAAACTCTCATATGGAGTGAAACATGAAAAAGTTACCCCTTACCTTTTGCATCCAATTAAGAAAAAACCCCTAACCTGATTAGATTTTGTCTTCATCATGGTTTAGCTTCTCAGAATAAAAATCTTACTGCCACTACATTCAGTGGATTTTCTGACAAATGGATTCTACAAAAGGCTGGACAGGCAAGTTAAATCATTTTGCAAAATGGACTGAAAGACCCTCAAATTTTCCAATAGGAATCTTTGACTCAGAGAATGGTTAAATTTCTTATTTGAAAGTACATGCAAGCACTGTATGTGATTGGAAAAGCCTAAGTTCCCAATAGGACTTGACATATTTCTGTGAAAATCTTCTAACTTAAATATGTAAATTCTTATTCCTCTTCACTCCCATGAACTGAAGAATCCTTACCACAAAGGAAACCTGGATGCTGTTTTCCAATTGAGTACACAGCCAAATTATTGTCCAAATACAGTATTTTCCCTGATGCTGTGGCAGCAGCCAGAAGAAAAACATTACTGGTTCCAGCTCACATTTCTTCAACAGACCACTTTCCCCCAACCTCCAGACTGTTGTGGAATATCAGCATTTTGCCAAATTCTCAGTAACACACTAGCCTGATCTTCCAGATGTACTTGAAAGGCACAGTAACATTTATCATACAAGTTCACAAAAAAAAGTTCATCAGGTTTACTAACCTCTAGAACCCCTGCTACCTCCATCAGAGGGATGAGTTCTGCCTTAACACAGTAAGTCAACTGCTTGGTAAGTTCTGTCAGCAAGGCTTTATAAACCCAGAATTCTTCCAATTCCTGCAGACACAAAGATCACTAAAAATCAGATCTTAAATTCTGTATTTGGGGGATATGACTGATAAAAGCTCTGTTATGGCAACAAGTGTATATTTGGCTTTTAGACAGGGGAAAAAACCTTGTTATTTCTAGTTATCCCTTCCACCATTTGTAGAGTTGTATTCAGCACTCCAGCACTAAGTGCTGTTCTGAAGGACAAGCAATGTATTATTTTAGCACAGGAAAGAAACCCAAGAGAACAAGCCAACTGTTTTCCTGAGATGACATTCCACAACCAGATGCCCTTATTTCCAAGAGAAAGGTAGAACTGACAATTACTTCACCAACAGCACTGACATTGATTAATGTCCTGTACAGTTTGTGTATTTTCACATTCTCAGTGCAGAAACTTTACTTTCAATATCAGAAATGTCACTGTACAAGGCTGCTTTTCTCAACAGAAAAAAAATTTTAACAGGAAAGGGGAAGAAACAGTTTTGCACAGGAAAGGTAAAATACAACATTCGTGTTCAGTTCTAAAGCAAGAGAACAGAACTCCAGCTTTTACAAAACCAATCACAGAAGATTTATTTACATTCATTTAACATGATACCTCACAGAAATGTAGAAGACAGGAGGCAAATGAGGCAGCAGAATTAAGGAGATTTTGCACATATCCTCGGGACATATTAAATTTCTCTGAAACGCTCCACATATTGGTCTCTTTCATCAGAGCGTAAAGGACAAACGTCAGGTAGAGCCTGTTTACCACAGCACTGTCCACATTCTAGGAATAAAACAAGTTAGAATTCAAATTCTTTTCATCTCTACTGCACAGCTCTACAACATGTCTATGTTATACCCACCCAAAGACATTAAGCTTTAAAAAAACCAATTAGAATAGTAATAAGGAACACCAGTAGAAAAATAATCTAGAATTTGTAAATAATCAAATGAAATTACTAAACTTATCATCTTAGGTATGAGAAATCTCCAGCCTACCTTTCTGATGGCTTGACCAGAAGCCTTTTTTGTAATAAAGCTTTCAGGCACTCCCACAATATCAGCTACTTTTTGCTCTGCTGCACTTAGCTGGTTGAACTAAAATAAGATTTTATAAAGAATTTTCAGATATTTAGTTCTCTTAATATTATAGAAAAAAAGTGTATTATTTACAGTGAAACAATGTTTTTCAATATCACTGTAGAATATTTAGTCACTAGACTAGTACTATAGTAACTATGTGCTGTCAGACTTACAGATATTTCAAACAAGTAAGCAAAGAGACTGCAAGTGTCCATCTCTGAATGCCACATCTTAACAAAATTAAAAAGATTTTAGTGCTCCCTCATTACACAGCACTTTACAGAAAGTGCAATAGGTGAATTATGGGTGATTCTTAGGAAGGATGCAAGACTAGGATGAGGGCAGTGCTGATAAGGCTGACACAGGCAGAGTCTGTAGGAAGGTATTGGCCACAGTGTAATAGTTACAATCATGGCTAGAGTTCAGCATTAGACTCAGATTATCAAACAGTGATTAAATCTCTAGTGAATTTTGCTCCCTAGACTACAGATGAATGAGCATCAGAAGGTAAATATGGCTCTTGATTACGTTAATAGTGGTTTTCTTGCAGGACTACAATGATGTAGTTACATGTAACTACTTTATAGGAAAGTCTTGTTTAAGACAAACAAGACTTTGGTGATAGCAAGACAAGCACTAAGGTTAGAGGCAGGATTTGGAATACTGGCAACTCAAGACTTATGTTTCATGCCACTGCTTCCTCCAAACAGGGTCAAATATTGTAAATGCAAAAGAGAAGTTAAGATTTTTATGCACCACAGGAAAGCAGTTCTGCCCTGCCACTGAAAATAAAATAGCAATCTTTTCATTACATTGTTACCCCACTATCTACATTTCCTGTGCATATAAACCAACTGCACTTCTATGTTCCAATTATGCTCCAATGCATGTTTGCTAGCAAATTCTCACCTGTCTCAAGTATATCATCCAATCTGGGCTACAGCTAGAAGTCATATCATAGGGAGTTGCCA
>VWZD01013483.1:3009583-3105411 GCA_013396695.1 Sakesphorus luctuosus | reverse complement strand
TCTGCCCAAATTCTACCTGTGTCTGCAAAATGCATATAACGCGACACGGTGGGCACGTGACCCCGCGACAGCCATTGCCTTTTCAGTGGTGCCCAGCCACAGGACGAGGAGCAATGGCCATAAACTGAAACACAAGGAGTTTCACCTCAACATGAGGAGGAACTTCTTTACACTGATGTTGGCAGAGCCCTGAACAGGCTGCCCAGGGAGGTCATGGAGTCTCCCTCCATCTCTGGAGACTTTCCAACCCCACCTGAATGGCATTCCTGTGTAATAGGGTGACCCTGCTTTGGCAGGAATGTTGGACTGGATAATCTCCAAACGCCCCTTCCAGCCACAATTCTTTCTCTCATATTTTGCAAGGATTTGGTGCTGGGTGTATTTGGAAATTCGAGGAGCCTTTTCAGCCTTTGGGAGATATTTGGGAATTTCTCTTTAAAATGAGCAGACAGGAACTCCCTCAGGCCACTTTTTGAAATTATTTTTTAAAAAACACTCTTGTGACTTACCAGAGAGAACTACCTTACTACCAGCTTCTGCAGATAAGACTTCCAAGAGGTGTAAGCACTGTCTTACTTGAATGCCTTAACAGACTTGTTACAGTGTCACTATTACTAAAATATAAAAGGCTCTTTACCTATGAGAAGTCTTTTAGATTGCTCTTTACCAATCATGCGTTAGAGAAATGGTTAGGAAAGTTATTTATAAACTTCAGTGGTGCCCTAAGTCTCTCTTTTGCTTTCAGTCTTTCTTGGCTGAAGAATTAAAAGTAACAAATGTTCTTTATTTTGTTGTGAAGTTTAAAGATGTTAATAATGCTCTAATTTCAGCCCATACAAATGGAGAACCCCTATAAAGAGCCTCCAAAAAGATGTATTTTATGTAAAATAGATGTGGACTATAAGAATGTGCAGGTGAGTTTGAGAACTCCTGTCCCTGGATGAAGGTAATTGGTTTACTATTTTTAAATGTGTGTAGGAAGTCCACAAGGATTTTAAAAAAAGGAAAATCTGTTCACATGTGGAGGAGTTTAAAACTTGAAAATGTGTGCAGATAAGGGTCAAATAATGTAGTTATAAGCTGCTCAAGCTGCTAGTTCTGTGTGTTTGTGTGACAACTTTGTCATTTACCAGAGTCCTTGGTTACAATCCAGCAGTCATACAGTTTAAATGTTATGCCATAGAAAATACTGTCTAGCTCCAAGCTATAATTTTTCTTCAGGTGGAACTGCTTTGTAAAAACAGATGAAAAAAAATAGAACGCAAGTAGCAAAATAAAGTAAAGCTCTAAAAATTTCTTTAAACTGACTCTGATTTTTCTTAATTTTAAGTAGCTTCTTTCCCAGTTTGTTTCTCCGTATACTGGCTGCATTTATGGCAGACATATAACAGGTATGTGAAATGTTACATTAAATAATTTATTGATTCATATTAATGTTCTTGTGAGTCAGAGTAACTGCATCAGCCATCTTTCCAAAAGATGCTACCAACTCAATTGATTTTGTAATAGTATTCCTCTGATGTAATAGCCTGCATCAAGGAATGAAAATACCCCTTAATTATATGCATTTTATATTTAACAGTAAAAGCACAGGTGCATTTTTCTAGGAAGACTTAAACAAAGCTAGAAGGAATTGTCAGTAACATCCCTTTCACCCTTTACACTAATGGCTTGCTTAATGTTGAAAATAATTCATCTCTTTAGGCTTGTGCAGCAAGAAGCAGAAGGAAGTTACAAAAGCCATTAAAAGAGCTCAAGTACTTGGTAAGTATGATTATGCTTCTGGGTTTTCTAAGTCAAGCCTGCTTTTCTATTAAGAATATCTCCATCTTATCTTTTTACAGGATTTATGCCAGTTGTGCTTAAGACCCCACAATTTCTCACAGACCCCAACATATGTAATATCAAGTATCCAGAATAATATACTGTAAAGAAACAAACAATAAAATTATGTTTCATGTTCATATACTTGTTTACTGGAGATGTGGTTTTCTAGCATAATGTGTGATTGACTGAGGGGTGGACATAAGTTGGGTTTTTATTAATTTTTTTATGAAGTCTCTAAAATTTATTGTCTGAAGAAAGTGTGAAATATTAAGGCCATAAGAGAAACTGGCAGCTCTATGGACCCCCTTCTGCTCTCACAGGTCTTGCTGAAGTTTAGGTGGCTGTTTTTTATCCTTGCTGGATTGTAAGATCGGGGAAATAAAGAGGTACTGGTTTGCTAAGGATAAATGAAAGTATTTAAATTGTGGCAGTTAAAGTAGACAGCTAATTCTGTTAAGTTATCTGTATTCATTTGATGCTCCCTGCATCAGCTTCTGCTGAGGAAAGGGTGGTAAGAAAGCTTCTTCAACAGCAGCTTGAAATTGAATTACTTCAAGGCAGTATGTGATGCGCTTATCTGACTGGTAGCATCCTGCTAACATAGTCTTTAAACCCTGAGAGAGAGGATACAGGTGGAACTCTGGAAGGCAAAATGAGGTAACGTCATTTGGACTTGTCTTTATGCTGAACAGGATTCATGCACTGGGAAAAAACCCCACAAACCCTGTTTGTTTTTCAAAAATGCACTGTGTTATGTACATCCCTGCAGTGCTATAAATTGATACATCACTTAATACGCTGGCAGTAGCTTTTGGTGTGAAGTCATCTGAGAAATGATCAACAGATCAGAAAGTAGGAGAGCGTGCATATTGATTTGTGTCTGTGTTCTTTTCAAACACATCCTCATCTGTTTCAGTGCTACTCAGCGTAAGCTTCCTTTCCTGGTCACTGTCCTCTGGGTCTGCAAATGATTCTTGGTGAAGCTGCAATGACCTGGATTTCTTGAATGACTTTGATACTGTTGTGGTCCCTCTGAGTTTACGCTTAGTTTGATGTCTTGTTTCAGCTTCAGCGAAGTCTCTTTCCTCTACCATGAGAGTCAGTTTGTCCGTGACATTAATATTATGGTTAATGTTACAGCAGTTCTTGGATATCTGTTGGCCTTTGAAGGAAACAATACACGTCTGAAGTCCAGAATTGGGGAAAAATGTTTGCAGTGCCTGACAAAGGAGAACATTCTCCTTTGGCTCTCCTGGGTAGTTCCTGTCTTCTCCTGGGAAAAAAAAAAAGTTGAGTTGCAGAACCTGTTGCACACTCCTACCACTACTGTTTTGGCTGTCTCAACTTCTGAGGTGTTTTCTGCTTTTGCCAGTTCAACCAACTTTGGAAGTCTAAGACTGGCATTACATTTGGTTAACTTACCTGAACAACTTTGTTGCTTTTTCCTCTTTATTTCTTCTTTTAACTGGCTCACCTCTGCTAAGAGTTTCTCTACAGATCGTTCACTGACTTCTACTGTAAAGCATATTTTCTGCAAGGAAAAGAGCATTTGATCAGACTAACAGTATTCACAGAAGCTGACTTTAATCTTATTGCAAAATCATTGAAGCTACTCATGGTTAAGTTGGATACAAAAGTAGTCAAAAGCTTAAGTAATGAGCTTGAGGTGGATTTTATTAATAACTTAAACCTTGTGTTGAATGAGGTGCAGGATGTTTTATTTGCTCCCATCTAAGCAAGGGGAGATCTAACAAACTACAGATAATAGATATAGATAATAATCCTCTTGTTAGAATTTATAGTGGACATGAAGATCCATCAGTGTACTTTAATCAAGTGGAAGCACAAATCTTCAACTTTGAGAACACAGTGTGCAGCTACTGATAGTAAATGAAACTCCCCAGTCTTTCAGGATGCCCTTCCAAGACACAGGTTTGTTTCTCATGTAGTGCAAGATGTTGTACCCTCTGCTTGACTTGGTTTTGTAGTACTGCTGAAGGTGAGGCAGGTATGCCTGGCTTACCTTCAGTTCCTCCTGCAAGGTGGCATACATCTCATTTATCTTATGAACCTCTTGCAAGGATCCATCTTCGTGAAAGAATTCTGACCTGTGGACCAAGAATATAACTCTGTAATTGCAAGTTAGTTATCCCAGTGCTTACTTAGTGGGAGGTCTAAAGAATAAAGAAACTCAGTTGGTTAAATCTTGGTTGTAATAATGCCAAGGTTCATGGGTTCAATCCCCTGTACAGGCCATTCACTTGAGTTGGGACTCGATGATCCTTGTGGGCTCCTTCCAACTCAGAATAGTCTGTGATTCTGCTAATGTGGACAGACAGCTGCTCTCCTGGCAGAGTATAGGACTGAACTAATTTCTAAGCATGTTGGAACAGTAAATAATGGCAGATAAGATGGCAAAAAGTGAGCAGGATAAAGCCTGCAGCATTTGCAAAAGCACATAAATGCTTTGATAGAAAACTAAGTATAGTTATGTTAACGGAGAGCTACAGCTATCAGTAAATATGGCATATACTGTACCTGTGTTGTTTTACTGCTCTCACAAAACCAGAGGATACACAGGAACCAGACACTGTTCTGTAGTTTTGCTGTTCTGCCATACCCAGGTTGGTAACCACCAAAGGGACTTTCTGGAAAAGACTTAAAAAGCCAAAGTATGAAAACATGATGTATTAAGCATCCCAGATGGGGGTTTACAGTATAGTTAGTCCTTGCTAAATGTATTACCTCCCACATAGATGAGGCTAAAGGCAAACTCCAGGAGCAACCAGACACTGAGCAATACCTGTATTTGTTCCCCCATTTCTGAGTACAGTACACAGTCACGCAATTCGTGCTTGTTAAGCCTAGCTTGTGGGCAGTAGGTCTTTGAAGATACAGTTACCACCACTTTAAATATTTTACTGATATGTTAAGATAAACACCATGTATGGTTGAAGTCCTATACAGAAAACCAACTTGATCAAGAACATATGTACATAAATATGCTGACAATGTCTGCCTGGTGATGCTGGCATAAAGGGAGACAGGTTTCGGAAAGTAACAGATGGTTCGATACGAACTAACTGCAACAGACCCTTTATTATTGTGCGCGCAAACTTATATACACTTTCAGAAACACCTTCGCAGGTTCTGGCACTCTGCCACTAATCATTGGCTAATGATGTTGTTTACATTACAGTGTCTCTCTGTAATTGGCTAATTATGCACATCTGCTGAGACAGCCTGCGCTGCTTCTTCTGATCTCAGTAGTTAGATCCTTAAAGCTACATCACACTAAATTACAGAGGCATGTTCAATGTTATATCCACACAGCTTTGCCCTTAGGTCAAACATCATATGAAATCCCAACACTGGCAAAAGGGACATTCCAGGATAGAGTTCCAGGGTAAGCTTTGAACTAGTAGGTTCTAGCAATATAAGGAGTGATCTTAAGTTTCAATGGTAAAATAAACAGTGTTAATTCAGCTGCAATAAAGCAAAAACTGTTTCAAGTTATAGCACATGCACTAGAACGCAAACCAATTACCCTTCCTGTGGCCGATGTAAGGCATGTTCCAGTCTGTAAGTAGAACAGCTTTCTGTCATCACGCTAGAGGTTAATAGAAGGAATACAAGACCCTGATTTGATAGGTGTGACTGCAAATTCTTATGGAGAAGTCTTTCCCGGAATGTCATGGTCTGGTCTGTGTTGCGTCTGAATTTGTACCATCCTATTACACTCTGCAGGCAGAAGAAAATTCATTATTGCTGTTGAATTGTGCTGTCCTTGCATGTCACACTGCAGCAAGGTTGGTTCAATACAAAGTCCCGATCGGCATTATTTGGTGATATGCACCTATTCAAGTAGTTAGTTAACTTGAAACCCTTAAAACATCTAAGCATAATTCCAGTATGGCAACTTCTAAACCATGTGCTAAACTGGCCTGTTTCTGAGCTTGTACTGAAGCTGAAACTCTGCAAACTTTGTCCTGCTGTTCTGTGGTTTGTTTCTTTTCAGCTTCTACCTTCCCCTTGTGAAACTATTCTGTAGAGAAGATGACATTTTTTTCATCAAGTGGTGCCTGACCATTTGAGTGAGCTGACCTCAACTGATACTAAGTTAGAAATTGGTAGAATTCCTTTGGAATATTTGAAGTGTTCACTTGAGAAATGAGTAAGAAAAAAATCAAGTTGTGACATTTATGTAGGCAATCCCTAGGCAAAGATAACTTAAACTGTTTTTTTAAGGGGAAAAGATGCTGCTGCTTTGAGCGGCAGTGTAAGGAACTAGAGAAAAGGCTTAAAATGAGAAGAGAGAAAAGCTTGATGCAAGAGGTATCCAAAACACCCTCTAAAATTTGAGTGAACTCCTCAATATGGTTTAGATTTTAAAATAAAATACCTTCTTACAGCCTGATAGTATTTTCTTCAGGGCAAGTTCATTCAGTTCTCCTGCAGAATTATAAAAGCTAGAAGAAAATTAGGACAATTAGAGGGCAAAAAAATGCTACTGTAGAAATAACTATTCCTTGGCATTCTGGCAATCATTGCACTTCAACAGCTTTTGTTCTCCCCAACTCTGTTGCACATAACAATATAGTGCCACAGCTTCTCTGCTGGGACAGAGCAGATGATTTCATGACTCCAACAGCTCTGTAGGTGGTCTTGTACAACCCAGATGCTGTTCTGGCATCAGTGCTGCCGAGATACAAGTTAGGAGTAGCACCTGTGTTCTCCCAACTACAAAACAGTAAAATGCCTTCAATTTCATATAAAATGTATTTCTAATAACAGCTGCATTTATCAATTTTTAAAAATGTTTGAGAAGGAAACTGATAGTCCCTCTGATAGTCCCCTGCAGTTTACACTCCCCAGGGGTGTAAACCTGCACAGCTGTGTTCCCATCTATGATGGAACTCTGAATACTAGTCTTTGAAACTACTCCTGCCATGGGGCTAAGAAGTGTTTCTTTTACTGACCCACTTAGAATCTTATCGCTGATGTTACCTTTTTATTTCTTTTTAAAAAATTTATTATTTTTGAGGGTTAGGGGTGAGAATGTATGCTTTTAGTAAAGCAATGCTTTTTTCAGTATGTTGACATTATTCTGTAGTCTGTGGTATCATAGCTCACCAGAAGGTGCAGTTTGCTGTAGACAAACACCAAGACAAGACATAAAAAAACCAAAATAGGAATAACATAAGGCATATTGCATCTCTTATTTCAAGAGGTTGATCTGGCTACTATAGTTATATTGTGTGATTTTCTCAAGCAATGTAATACAAGTTTAACTCTTCAAGAGTTCGAGTTAGGATTAATTTTAACTTCTTTGTATCTATTTATTTAAGTTTCTCACCTGAACAGCTGGTAGCATGGAATATGCTTCTGTATATCTGGAAAGAGAAAGCAATATTACTCTGGGTTCATCACTTCACAATGGATATTCTTCTGTGTGCTCTGATCAGCATAAAACTCGTAGACCAAGAAATACATATAATTTCTTAAAATCAAATGCATGAACATCTAATTATATAAGGTGAAGAAAGGAAGTATTTTAAAAACATACTCTAATCACTATGTTCAAATGTAAAGGAAACTACTTCTATAAACTGTATTTTTTGTATATTTTGCTATTTTGTCAAATGAAAAATCAAAGTGGTCACTTTTTTTCTCTCCCTTCTGTTGAAGTAATATGTAATATGAAAGATTTCACTTGAGTTATTCTGCAGCTGGTCTGTTTGCAGCTGGTCTTCAGGGTTCATATCCCACAGGCCAATGGCAGGACCCTCTCTTTGCAAGTAGCCTCCAACCCCATCGAGTGCTCTCAGAGATCTGCCCAAGAACTGCCTCTGGTGGAGAAGCAGTTTTCCTTCCTGTTACTGGAGGAAAAAAAATGGTTCTGACTGGTCATAACTTTCTACAAGACTCCAAAGTCATCTTTGTGGAAAGCACCAGCAAGTCAGAGATGCCATTAATAAGATGATGCTGAAGAACAGAAACCCATAGAGTAGATAAATGGAAAGCTGACAACCAGAAAAAAAATGCCAGGTGATTTAATGGCATTCTAAATCCTTTTCTTTAGCTAAATTCTCCACTATTTTAATTTTCACAAGTTAACTGGAAAAAACCCTCCAAACTTTGAAGCAACTAAGTCTGCCTGTGAGAATATGATGACACAACTCTGAGTAGCTTGATCAATGCCACTGCAAAAAATTCCCCAAGTTTTTTGGTTCAGCAGTTCGACTCCATGAAGGAAAGTGTTACACCTTAATTCTATCCTAGAGTAAAACTAGAAAACGGGTTGTGCCATATTTCCAGGAAGACTGAAGAAGGCACGTGCTGTATTACCTTGTTCTGTTTCCTTTGGTATAACTGCATTTTAAAGGAGTGGAGTTAACTGTGTGTGTGTGCATGTATAGGTATGTAAGGGCTAGTATAAAATGCACATCCACTTCAATCCCATGAAGAAAAATACATCTGGCATCTGCTTAATGAAATTAATAAACAGTTTGTAGCCTTCACACACTGTATTTTATAAGCTCCAAATGAGGAAATAGATGCTAATACATTACAGGTCACGTCACTGAAATAGCCCAAGTTTTTTCAGGCAACTGTAGCCCAGGAGAGACTGTGATGTGGCCAAAACAAAGGAGGAGTCTGAACCCTAAATTGTCTTCAATGTGACAAGATATTTGGCAAAGAGCAGCTATTCAAGGAACTAAGAACTAGTATTTATATTAGATTACTATATTTTCTGCAGTAAAATTCTAATTTATTTAGCAATTAAAATGTTAGGAAATAACCCTTCCATGTTTTCTACATCAACACGGACCCCTGGATCTCTCAGCTTGGATATTGCTGTAAGTTTTTGACTGCCCTTCCTCAAAACTAAAGCATTCATGCATTGCCTGAAACCAAGCAGGGTATTAAATACATGGACAGACTAACCAATTGTATAAACAACTTCGACATCATCCATTTGTGAGTCGGTAATGCTGTTCTTGGCTTCACCTTTCACATCTCCAAGGAGAAAACCTTCCTTTAGAGGGGAAGAAAAAAAAGTTCACATTAACAGCAGCATTGAACAGACACTCCTGCTTTACTTGGTGCTGGTGGGGCCTCAACTCCACTCGTGTGTGCAGTTTTGGGTGCCACAATATAAGAAAAATACAAAGCTATTAGAGATAGTCCAAAGAAGGACCAGAAAGGTGTTGAAAGGTCTTAAGGGGAAGCCATATGAGGAGCAGCCAAGCTCACTGGGTCTGTTCAGCCTGGAGGAGACTGAGGGGAGACCTCAGTGCAGTTACAGCTTCCTCGTGAGGGGAAGAGCAGGGGCAGGCACTGATCTCTGCTCTGGGATGAGCAGTGGAAACAGCATGAAGCTGAGTTGGTTTAAGTTGGCTCTCAGAAAGAGGTTCTTCACCCAGAGCGTGGCTGGGCACTGGAACAGCTCCCCAGGGCAGTGGTCACAGCACCAAACCTGCCAGAGTTCAAGGAGCCTTTGGACAAAGCGCTCAGGCACGTGGTGTCACTCTTGGGGAGTCCTGTGCAGGGCCAGGAGTTGGGACTCCATGATCCTCATGGGTCCCTTCCACCTCAGGATATCCCAAGAGGATTATCCCTCTAATATTAAGTATAAATCCTGCCTTCAGGAGTAGAAAAAAACCTGTCAAAATGAGTTGTTTTTTTTTTAGAGGAGATTTTCACTCATTTTTCAATACAAGCCCGCAGTTACGAACCTAACCCCCCCCACCACGCAGTGCTGTGTCCCCGGGTGTTCCCCCGGCGGCGCTCACCCCGCGGCCCGGCCCGGCTCAGCCGGCCCGACCAGCCCCTGGCCCGCCCCGAGGACTCCCCAAAGCAGAGAAAAGGGTGTCCTAACAGAGGGTGTTCTGTGGTGCTCGGTCTGTTTTGTGCTTTCAAACCTCACGACAAGAAAGGAGATTTAATCGGTGAAAAGAGATCTCAGAATCAATGAGGTTGGAAAAAGCCTGTGGGATAGTCGAATCCAATCTATGGCTGAACCCCATCGTGTCAGCCAGACCATGGCACTGAGAGCCACGTTCAGCCTTTCCCTAAACAACTCCAGGGACGGTGACTCCACCAGCTCCCTGGGCAGCCCATTCCACGCCTGATCATCCTTTCTGTGAAGAAATATTTCCTAATGTTCAACCTATATCTCCACTGGCACTGCTTAAGACTGTAAGATAGCAGCTAACAAGCAGCTTTGAGTGATGTCCAGATGTTAGAAAGACCAATTTCTTGTTGGTAGAATTGCCTTGTTAAGGTTTAAGGCTGGACATGCTCCCATGGTCTCACTCCAGCGGGAGGTTTGCAAAGCGTGGGAAGAAGGACGTACCACTGATAGTGTATACAAAGAATGCAGAATTTATGGGCCACAAGGACATTTGGAAAAACTCCCAAGGTAAGGATGAAACTAATGAAGGCAACTCAGCAACTGTGCTGAATCACCTCTGACTGGTAAAAGGTAATTCTGTCAGAGGGCGATGGCAACCACCGACTTAGAGCCCCCAACTCAAGAAGCCCACCAGCCCAAAAGAAGAGAAAGACTGAGCCTGTAGACTAAGAAGCATGAGAAGCAAGAGAATCATTTACCAATTGAAGTTAGAACACTGATTAAAATGAGAACTGTGTAAATTGTAAGCAAAGAACATTAATTCCTTTGTTTGCTAAAATGTATAAATAGTGGAAAGTCCCTAACCTAAAAACCTGCGATTGTGTAACTCTGAAATAGATAATCAATGACTCTCTCGAGTGTGTAATTATTGGCCTGTTGCACATGGTATGACAAATCCCATTTTGTGAACAACGGTGCCAGACCTCACCTCCCCTGTGCCCGCTTCTATCCTCCCTCACTCTCCCAGCCTCTTCCCACCACATGGCTGGTGAGACTCCTGGAAAATCAGCCCTTTTGGTCTATCTTAAATGGTGCAGTTCTTAACTTGAAATTCCTGGAAACTGACGATTGAAACAATGCTCTGATTTAGGAAGACTGATCAGTCCCCTGCATCTCTGGGAGGCTTTTTGGGCAAAGGCCTGTGGGTGCAGCTGCAGGGCTTGTCGTGAGGATAATGCCAGGTATTCTGGCCCCATCCATGGCTGCCAGTCCCCTGCCTGCAAGCTCTGGGCCCTGATGCAGCTCTAGGCTAAAAGGAAGGATCTGTGCTCATGGAAGAGCCTGGTTGGGCTGCACTATGAGTTTTAATTTGATGCTTTCATCAAAAATCCATTTAAACCAAGCTGCCTGGCACACATCATCCTGCTGGGAGTGTGGGTGGAGTGAGCTGTCTTCGTGTCTCGGGAGTGGGAGGATTGTGTCATGCCAGCCTGCATTATGAAAAGGCCTGGCACTGGCTGAACTCCTGTCCATACCAAGGCTGTGCCTTTCGAAACAGGACGTGCATCTGTGAGTATGTCTGGAGGCTGTTTAGGATCATGGTGAGACTCTTCTGAGTTAATAACCCAATAAATTGTGATAAAGAAGTAATGCAAACATAGTGCTGAACAATGATCTGACAGCGGTAAATTGTACAACTTCTTCCTCAGATATAGACTGAGTTTGCAGAATGTACATTTCTGTATTTTTTCAGTTGTCACATTTTATTTCTTTTTAATACTTGTAGTAACATATTTTTACCTATTTTAGCAGGTGTTCCTGACATAACAGTCAGAAGAAAGCTCTAGAAAATAATTTCAGGAAGGGAGACTTAAAGTGACAATATTCTTTGAAATATGATCAGAGGTCTGGTCTAAAGGCCGCAGAAGTTTTACCCCTCCTTATCAGGAGAGCAAATGTTTGATTTCATGCCTCACCAGGACTATAGGTAAGCACAGTTTTAGCCTTAGACATTAACTTCCTGACTCTTGAAAGAAGATGTATGCTCCTGTGGTCTTTCCAGAGGCATTTCCATGCTTTTTGGGTCTCATATATGCTTTTTGAGGTTGTAAATAAAATTATTAATATTTTCAGTGTAAATTTTTTTTCTCAAAATTTGTTGGCAAGATTTAGGAAAATGGTTGATTTTGGTGTATTTACATTTAAATAAAAATCTTTAAGTATTATTTAAAATATGTGTGAATGATGGAAGAGGAAGAGGAAAGTAGTTGTGATTCTTAGCAGTTGTTACAGTGGAGAGAGGGGCCAGCTAAGACTTTTGTTTCTCAACACACTCATAAATGATCTAGATCTCTGGATAAGGGGATGGCAAGACTCTGCATGATACAGAGTGATGGACAAGGATAATGGGAAAGAGCTAGTTTGCACTTACTGCAATGCAGGTCACATGGTATTTAAAAAAGGGATAATAGGTACAACACAACTGAAGTGATACATTGCAACAAATGATTCCATTACTGACCACGTTGCCGTGGTGAAGGCAACGAGAACAGATGGATATGTCCAACTTCTGTAGCTGTTTGTGGAGAAAATGATGAAGGCTGACACCTTTCAGAAGTTCTCCAAGGGACTTTGTGCAGTGCTTGCAATCACTCCTAAGCCAGAATTGGGAGAAAACTGTATGCGTTTAATCAATGCAAGAAATGGGCATCGACAAATTATTTTTTTGCCTTCAGCTTTGATGATACAAACCCCATGTACAAGATTTGTATTGGCAATATATGAGATATGTATTGAAAGTCATGTAACGGCTACACATTTGTGGGTCCCTATGCATTGCTGAAGCAAACAAATGTAGTCAGAACATGTAGTGGATTTCCTTGGTTTGTGATACAAAGACTCAAGCCTGTTGTAAGATACAGGATACCATAAATAAGATTCTGTAATTGTTGAATTTATCTTGTGTGGAAACAATAATGCTTGTGTTGACAGAGCTAAGTGTGTTACAGTCATCCTAATGAGTGATACAGTAGTTGAACATACTTGTTCAGTGTTTTCACAGTTCAACTGTTCATGGTCAAAGAGAAAGCCTAAATAGCACAATCTTACTGTGGTCAGATATAAACACACATCTGTTTAGTGGCATAGATGGGATCTGTACAGACTTTAAGAGCAGCAGATATAGATAAGTTACAGTGCTAATGCAGAGGAGTACATAGTTGCACTTAAATGCATGCAGAACGTGTGGTTTCTATGAATAAATATTGCACCTGACATGCTTACCACACAACAGGTGATCTTTAAGGTTATTCTGGACTTTTGGAGGTTTTTCCCTAGTAAAGCATGAGCCTCAGTCTTGATAAATGTCAAAACAAAACTGTCAGAGATATTTCTCCCTCGAATAGGAATCAGGTGAGGAATTTGATGAATGTGAGGTTGAAACATAGAGAAGACATAAGGAAAACACAAAAATATATATTTTTAAATATATATATTTAAACATATTTTTAATTTTTTTATATACATATAACTGCATTTGAAAGATATATATTCTTGGTAGTTTCCATATGTGAATACACACATCAGAATTACTGTAGTGCAGAATGCTCTGGTCAGTTCTGTTTGAAAGACTTTCTTATCCTGCAAAGCATAATCCTGGTACCCCTGGATGTTAAGTGATGGTAGGAAATCAGCCCAGGCTTGCTCTCTGGACTCTGTGTCATTGGCTTACAAGGTTTTTCTAAGTAAATCCATCTGCTTTGTAGCATGGCAAAACTCACGCAGAAAGACCTGGGAATCCTACAACTGGCATCAGAAGAACATTTAGCAATATCAACACCTTCATGTGCCTAAAGGCAATGCTTGTACTTCTAGATGTACATAATCATGTTGTAACTCAAAACATTTAAACAATCTACCTTGTATATTTACCATAAAAAAGATCAGCTGATAGACCATTGACCATGATTGATAGCCATGGTCATTGTAGAAGTGGCTCAGGTAGAAATTTCTCTCTGTTAACATTTAGTGAATGTATTACATCAACATCTGAAGCACCACCTGGCTGAAGTTGATGTGTCAGTGCTCCTTTGGACCAGTATCTGCTGGGGACATGCAGTGGGTTGTCTGATAAGAAAGGTGTTACAACAAAGGCAGGCTACAAACTCATGTATCACATCCCCTCAGAATCACTGGAATAGTTAGTACTGAACAGTAAGGAAGCATACCTGGAAAAAGTGGTTCCACAAAATTTCTGTGAATGTGGGATTCCTTCTCTTTGAGGACACTCCAAGAGTTATTTCCAGTCTGTGTCTGCAGTAGGGAGCGTATCAGAAGGAAGGCAGACTCATAGTGGCACTTCTTGAAAGTTGTTATGTCTCACTGCAGATCTGTATCTGTTCACAGTGTATATATATGTGCTTAGGTGTATGTACATACTGCTGTATAGCTACTCCTGTGCAGGCAAAGGTTGTTCATGCTTGATTTAACTTTTCCATGTAAGCCACTTCAGATAGACTGAGGTCAATGCTGTGTTTGCTTCTCCTTGCATTGAAAAAATAAAATAAATGGGTCATGATTCCAGTTCCCTCTGACAATTGGCAGTTATGCATTAGGCAATGTTTTGCAATAAGAAATTAGTAGAATGACCTCAAGGGATCGAGAGCCAAGAGTAGGCAGCTGATGCACATTTCATCTCCTTTTCATTTCCCTAGGAGACCAGGAATGGTTTCAAGTGAATTTCTTATGCTTGTTGGTGTCAATTTGAGAGTCATTAAAGAGAGCTTTGCTCTTGAATTCCTCCTGTGTCACCAGCATCCCTTTCTTCTAAGTTGGATTTCATGAAGAGAGAGTTTTGCACATTGTCTTATGGTTTTTCTTGACATACTAGCAACTCTTCAATTCTTTTGCTTTATATTGGAATGCTGTCCCTATGGCCTCCTCTTTCTCCTGGGGCTCCCAGGCTGGCCCATGAATTCAAGATGATGCTTTCACTGCAGTGGGTTGTTGCAGTGCTGTGTGTCCAGGAGCAAACTGAGTGGAACAGGTGTAGTAACTATCTTTTGCTGTGTGGCAAATGTGACATGTTGGGTGAAAAGCAACAGACTGCCAAGGCCTTTCTATTTGTTCCCCCTCTAAACCCATTCTGCTTTTTTTCCTTCCCCCTGATATACCTGTGATAATTGTCTCTGCAGCCCTCAAAAAACCTCATATGTCTTGAAATGAGTGGTTTGCCAGGGAAAATTATAGCTGATGAAGGACTGCATTCCCCAAATTAGGCATGATGGAGGGGTGAGCATGGGAGGGGGTTCCTTGCTCTCTTTTTTTAGAAAGTGGCAGGGAAAAATTATAGTGTCTGTGCTCATGGTATGGTGGGGAATATGATTTTGTAAGAGTTATACAGGAAGTGCAAATGATCAGGTTTCACAGGATGCAAAACAATTCTCCCTCATTCAGGAGAGGAAACATGTTCTTCTGCATACCCAGGGTAGGGAAGTCTGTCTTTCCTTCTATCCTTTCAGGAAAGGATCTATCTCTTGTATGCCTAAACTTATTGCTGAGGCATCCCATTAAGCAAGTCACCATATCTTCCTGTTACTTCATGGTGTCCTATCAGTACTTAATTTTGTCCATCTTTCCGGCCTTAGTCAGGTCCCAGAAACTACCTCCACCCTCCCACCCACAAAGCTTTTAGCACCCAGGCAACATGCATAGTTATCCCCTGTGCTGGGGCTGATGATAGCTCTTCAGAGACACTGCCTTGTGCCAGGTAGATCGACTCCCGTTCATCCAGCTCTCCATCATATGCCACCCTAGGGAACATAGAATCATAGAATCTATTAGGTTGGAAAAGACCTCTGAGATCATCAAGTCCAACCCTTGGTCCATCTCCGTCCATTTACCAGATCATGGCACTCAGTGCCACGTCCAAAAACCTCCAGGGATGGTGAATCCACCACCTCTCTGGGCAACCCATTCCAATGCCTGATGACTCTCTCTGGAAAGAATTTTTTCCTGATCTCCAACTTCAATTTCCCCTGGCAGAGCTTGAGCCCGTGCCCCCTTGTCCTGTTGCTGAGTGCCTGGGAGAAGAGACCAACCCCCACCTGGCTAGAACTTCCCTTCAGGTAGTTCTAGACAGTGCTGAGGTCACCTCTGAGCCTCCTCTTCTCCAGGCTAAACAAGCCCAGCTCCCTCAGCCTCTCCCTATAGCACTTGTGCTCCAGTCCCTTCACCAGCCTTGTTGCTCTTCTCTGGACCCGCTCCAGCACCTCAATATCCTTCTTGAACTGAGGGGCCCAGAACTGAACACAACACTCAAGGTGTGGCCTCACCAACGCAGAGTACAGGGGAAGGATCGCTGCCCTGGTCCTGCTGGCCACGCTATTTTTGATCCAGGCCAGGATCCCATTGGCCTTCTTGGCCACCTGGGCACACTGTTGGCTCATGTTGAGCTTCCTGTCAATTAGTACCCCCAGGTCCCTTTCTGCCTGGCTGCTCTCCAGCCACTCTGTGCCCAGCCTGTAGCGCTGCATGGGGTTGTTGTGGCCAAAGTGCAGGACCTGGCACTCGGCCTTATTGAACTTCATCCCCATATGTTAGCTGGGTAAGCCACTCGAGGAAGAGACCACAAATGAGAACATAAGGAATGGTAGCTAAACAGAAATGGGTGAGCAATGTTGTCTTACACACAATGAAACATTGTCCCTAGGGAAGCCTAGAACTGGAGCCTTTTGGTGAGAAGAAGGGGTTACACTGCATACCTGGCAGAGGCAGTGTGATGGGAGAGTTAGAGGCTTGAGGTTGTCATGGAGAGAAAGCACAATGAGAAGGCAGAAACACATAAACAGGCCAGCAAGATTTTCTAGAAGATACAGAAGGCTGAGAAAGAAGCCAGCAAGGGGAGAGAACATAAAGAAGCTAAGTAATGAGAAAACACAAAAGAAAAGTTAGATTGCTGAAAAAGGTTGCAATGTAGTTGCAAAGACCTGAGGGATGTCATTCAGCAGCAAATCTGAAGATATTATTAGTGACTTGACTCACTATATGGCGCAAGAAGCATGCCATGGATTCATGTGAGTAAAGAGATAAATAAATATACGGTGGAGGAACTGGACACCACACACAGATCAATGTGATTGAGTGAATGCCAATTTATTACACACTGCACACGGTTTATATAGGGTTAAAGCAACACACCATTGGCTAAGTTGAACCTAACACCATCAAGCCACAAACTTCAATTGGTTATAACCCGTATCTCACAAGTCCAGTGTTTTGGAGAACTTGTCCTAGATGTTTTCAAGAACCTCTCCAGTGTGCTGTGAGAAACCTGAGGAGCTCCCATGAGAGACCTCTAGGGAGTAGCTAACTCCTCCAAGCAGCTGTGACTTGTTTATTCTTAGCTGCCTTCAGTCTCACAGGGTTGGTGCAGGCTGGTTTCAGCCTTACAGGATCTTATATAGATCTGAATTGCTCACTTGTGACTTTTCTGTACCTACACGTGAGCTTGTAACATGTTAGGATACTGCTTGTTGGTGCCTTGGCATGTGGTATCAGAGGACTTGGAGGTGGTACTGGCCACAGGTGGTACCTGTGCTTCTGTTACTGGCTGGAGGGTGTTGGGTGCACTTTCTACACAGGATCTGTGCATCTGCTTTCTTTTCTAAGGAATCTGGTTTGTATGTACTGAGGTTGCTCCACAAACCAAAAAATGGTACATGGAATGGGAATATTTATAAAGGACAACCCCTGCTTTAGACGAACAATAAACAACAAACTAATGTTAAGTATGTGCAAAGAGAAGATCTTTTGTGGAGTAGCATATCACCGTCTTGGAAGTTTTGCTTATTCTACCAAGGTTAGTTAATTTGTTCTCTGAGAAGGTTGTGAACAAACAGCTGGTGGGCTCCCCTCAAGTTCTAGAGTTACTCACCTCTGTATCTTCTGTGATGCATGCAAAAAGGCAGAAGAGAGGTGGCTGTAAGGAGTTGAACTGGGTCTTTCCTAAAAAATACTGAATTGAGTTATTGACATTTGATAGGATAGAAGGAGAAACTGGATTGTCTATTGCATTTCAGTTCTGTGAGTGAATAGATGCACAGGTGGATGGCTTGTTACTTCACAACAGTGTATTCTGTAACCCTGTAATACAAGCTTTTTGGATAATTTCTGATAGAGCGGTGGAGGGAGCAGGTTTAACGTATTGTCAATCCCTGGCTGCTGAAACTTGCATCTTCCTTTCACATCTGTTATTAAAAATAAAATAAAAATTCCTGACTTGCTTCAGTTAAGCTTAAGAATGAAGCTTCAGTTTCATTCCTTTGGTCAAATACCAAAATGAGGGAGTTATTTATTGATGAAGTATAAAATCTGACTAAATAAGTCACTAATTTGTGCAAATGTCAGTTGGAGAAGTGCTTCACGTATATTAAATGAGGTTCAGAAGAGATTTTAGGCACGCTGAAAACCACACCCACCTACTTCTGTATTGCAATTTATTGGCAGGACACCTTGTGAAAACTAGTTGACACATTGAAAAGTCTTCTTATTGGTAGCATCTAATTACCTAACATATATTATTACTTATGTTTTTTCTTTCTTCTCTCCTGGTGAGTAAATGCTTATCAATTACAAGGAAGTGGGTGGAGTTAGGGCGGTATAAAGGGTAGAAATCCTGTTATCACTGAGAGTGTTTGTGATGTCAGGCTTCACTGAGCAGCAGCCTTCGTCTAGAGATAGCTGTGGATCTTAGAATGTGTAATTTTTGTTTGCCTCTGTCTCTTACCACTTGCTAGATTCTCTACTACACATGAACGTATGTTCTCAGAAAGGCAGCTGGTTGACATTTTGGAGGAGCAAGCATGGAAGAAAATAGAGAGGGCCATGGCCTTGCAGAAAGCAGGATTTTGTCTATCTGGATAATCTTGTTTGTGGCGTTAGTTTTGTTGCCTTCCATGTTTCGAGTGTCATTGGGGATTTCTCATGTCTATGTGAAAATTGTAAGAAAAATATTAGAGGTAAGTTGAGAATTATGTTCAAAAGGTATTTGTTTGCTACAGCATATGTTTAATAATAAAAATCTGTGCATTTGATATAGAAGCCATAAAAGTCAGCAGAAAGAATTCCTTCAACTTGGATGTGTTATTTGAAGCTTTATTTTGTGTGGTAGTCTTTTGAGCGGTGTTTTTAATGATAACTAGTTATGTGTTGGTTTATCTATAATCTTCTACTGGGTTGAGGTTTTCTTGCACTAGAGACTCCGTGATCTATTCTCCTAATTCATGCTGATTAAAGTACTTCATGCAAATAGAATACTCATGACAAGTCAAATGTAAAGAAAAAGATGAATTAGTTTATGTGAGATGGTAAGTAATAAGAACATGGTTTTTAGATGTACATAAGCTTCAGTAGTTTTAATTGGATTATTTTAATTACATGGGATTAATATTCTAGGTAAGAATATTGACTGTGTGCTGCTTCTTTCAGATATGAATCTGTAGGATCCAGCAGTTAGTTACTTGTTCTTTTGTACGAGACTTGAGGAATCTGTGCAACCTTCTAAAAGTGTAATTTTTGTAGGGATGAACAGATCATGGCTAAGATCCTGATTCTGCTGCTATTAGTAAAAGATTTCTGGGGCTTTTAATAAGCCAGAATTCCATTTAGTTTTTCAAGTTTGACTTTTCATATCCATCACTAGCCAGAAGTAGGTGCAGTGAATTCATCATATTGAACAGTGAGGCATTTTTATTTTCTAGCAGATTAACTTTGTGCTTCTGGCATAAACCTGCTTTCTGTGAATACACCTTCAGCTTGTGGCAACCCCCCCCAATATTACTAGTATTGTTGCTATTATTATTATTATTTTATTTTATTTTATTTTATTTTATTTTATTTTATTTTATTTTATTTTATTATTATTTCATTACTACATTATTATTAAGCTGTTGGTGTTATCTATTTGCGCAGTAGAAAATGTCTATAGCGGTGTGATATAGTTAATATCATGACCATCTTACCTTACTAATTCTGGTTTTTTTTTCTGTCTGGTAGTTCTTCTGTATCTTTTTTTTTTGTATGTGTTTCTTTTGTTTATTTTCTTTTTTGTTTTAATACTGATTAAGAGCTCTTGAGCAGGATCTGTCTTCAGCTGTATGAACATTATTTGGCAAAATGCAGTGGACTGCAAAGTTTTAGGGATTACTTGTTTTTTCAGATACTGATGTAAATGGGAAATGATTGCCTGCAGTGGCTATAGGTAATGCTGGCCTTTATATGTGATATGTTCTTTTAAACAGCCAGTGGTCTGCAGATTACTGGTACCCTAATTAAAAGGCACTCTCATATCAAACCTGAGAAGGTATTTGGACAGCTTTGCTGCTGCAGTTAGGAGACATTAAAATAACTTCTGTATTTTTCGCCCCCATAGGCTTGCCAAGTTTAAGGGGCATTTGATGCACTCAGTGTGTGCTTCATATAGGAAGGCACTTCTCTTTTTTAAAGCACATTAGATGTTATTTCCACAGGTTTTGTAACAGGTTATGAGCATGATAATATTGTGTTCATAATGTGGAGGATCAGTTTATCAAAAAAGAAATAATGAAGTTAATTGTTATGTGATCAGGTGTACCCTTCTATGTGTAGTTCCCTGTGGCCACAGCAGCTAAAAACAGGAACAGCACAGCTCCATGCACTGCAATTCAGGCTGGCTTGTTTTGTTTTTCAGTTCAAAGCTGTTCCCTAATCGTCCAATGGGCAAAAAGGGAGTTTCCTCTGTTTTCATCTTCTTTCAGTTCTGGACCCCTCAGTTCAGGAAAGATATTGAGGTGCTGGAGCGGGTCCAGAGAAGAGCAACAAGGCTGGTGAAGGGACTGGAGCACAGGTCCTGTAGGAAGAGGCTGAGGGAGCTGTGCNCCAATCGATTCTATGATTCTAAGTAATTCCAAATATTTTCTTCAAAGTACTGTTCAAATTCTTCTCCTTGTGCCAAAAGAGTAACTAAGAGCTATCTTTGTGGGTAATGGGAGGGAGAGAGGATGAAGGAATGTTTGGTCACCATTCCTTGTGCTGTGGCCCAGTAGGCTCTTTGCAAGAAAGGGTAGGACTGAAAATGCTGGGTAAAGGTTCTGCATTAATTTCAGGGCTTGTCCTTGGGGTCCTGGGGCTCATTCACCAGAATATGGCCCAAACTGCAGCTTGGGATAGAGTCAGCTTTAAAGCAGACCTGTATGCAGCCCTTGCTTGAGAAATAAACAACTTGACATTGAAAGCCTAGTGAACTGTCAACTGGTTTTTATCTGTGACAGTATCTGCTTGAGATATTAATAATGGGGTGATGCACAGAGACTGTCCATGGTTCCGGTTTTTATCTGGAATGGCAAAATAGGATGCCTTACTGGGTATCTAAGCTGACAATGGCATGAGCAGATGCTTAGTCATATATTAGCACACTATGGATTATACTGGAGGAATATCAGTGCTTTAGGAAGTACCAAACAACTGGTTGATGTTTGAGCAAAAATCCAACCTTGAGACTATGACTGGATTCTCCATTGCATTGCATTTGATTTTGTCTGTTATGTAGACCAGAAAAATTAATTAAAATTAACTTCTCACCTGACAACAATATATTTGTTTATTACAGCTGTAAATGGCAAAGAGGGAGGCAGAGGAAAAATATTTTATTTTCCTACATGTTTGTCAACTTGAGAAAAATAGAAGAGCAGAGATTGAAATCAAGGACTTCAAAGTCAAAAAATATTTTTCAAAGAAAGCATATCTGTAGCCCTTACTGAATTTGGCAAGAGAAAAAAAGGTGTTTTAGAATAAAGCTCAGATTTTCAGATCTATTGCTAAGCAATGAGTAAGTGTAGTATATGATGAAATAAGTAAATTTGATTTCTTGACTTCACTGAAGTGTTTTAGCACTGTGATCAGTGATTGGAACAAATGGAAAAGATGTAATCATGTATGGAAATAATTTGTACCCTCTGCTGCTTTTCCATCAAGCAATCTAGATACCTGTTTTAGAAAGAAAAAAATCTTTTTTCAAAAACAAGAGTCAAAGTTTGAAAATTTGTGGGGTGAGTGGTTTTGTTTGTGAAAAAAAAATTTTGAGGACATGTTAATAATAGAACAGCAAAAGGTCTCCAAAAGAGTAATTTCTCAATTGCATAACTGTTAGTCTATTATTATTACCCTTATTTTATCCTTAAGATATTTCTGGAAGTGATAAAGATGAATGTGGTTTGGTTTCTGATAGGGTTATTTTCTCCCATATGCTTGTAAACTTTTATTTGTAAATAATGTGTTTTCTCTGAGCTTTGTATTTGCTTGTCTATATCAGGGTTTGGTGGAAATGATAATACTAGCAAAGTTGTGCTAGGGACATTATTCCAGCTGTTGCAAAAGAAAATGCCTTTGCTAGGGTGAAATCTACACCATGCTCTCACAGTCCTGTGGAAAGTCAAAAAAATATGTTAAACAGTTGTAGCTCTATATGCCAAGAATCTTCTGAAATTTGGGGTTCTGAACTTCTGTATGAAGCTGGAGCATTGTTATTTCTTGAGAGATACTCACATGTAGGAAAGACATCATGCAGCTAATAATTATTGAGAAGTCTTTGAATTGATAGCTCAGTTGTACCTGGAGGCAGCTAATGTGTTGTAAACTCCCACTGGAGTATGGGCAGATGTTGTGGACACTTAAACTGGTGAAAGAAGTTCCTTGCTGTGCTTTCAAATGCATGGTTATCCTCAGCTAGTTTCTGCATCAAACTCCAAACAAATTACACCTGTGCTCTTATCCCAAACAGATGTTTGTGACCCTTCTCAACCCATTTCATCAGCCCTCTCTAGAGCACACAGGGAGATTTGTGAGTCCTTTGTACAATCTGATGATGGACAGGCACATCCTCTCAGACTTGCCAGTCATTTGATCTGGCTTCTTGGTTGTGATGGGAAAGGGGAAATGAGGCCAGACAGAAAGGACTGTTGGATAAAAAGATCACGAGGGCTTGATCTTAGAGTGTGATTTCAGTTTATGCTAAAAACCTACTGACCTTCTCTTTGCCATTTTATTGGAAGACTTTACATGGAGTAATTGCCCCAAAGCCTTTGCCATATATGAGAAAAGGATTGAGAGAAGCCAGTGGAATGAGTGATTAGAAAAACCTTTTGTGAGAACATGGGAGAAGAGGTAGTAAAAAATGGGAAAAGAGGCAAAACTGAATTATTACACAGTATGGAAAAATAGAATACTTTAAATGGAAAAGGGAGGAAAATGACAAAAAGTGAGATTTCAGAAAATGAACATTCCGTATTATATAGCTTTTCATGTCATGTCCGATGAAGTAAGTAATTAATATAACCACATATTGGGCACCCTTGTTATGTTTAGAATTTAATTACAGGCAGCTTAAACAAATGGACTGTTGGAGTCCAGTGCTGTCAAGTCTTCAGTATTCCAGCTGGGATCAACCACTGGATGTTTGGACTCCTTGTGTTCTCATCGCTTCAGAAAGGAGACCAAGGAAAGCACAGCAGCTGAGTTCTCATTCAGTCAGCAAACTTAGGAATGAAGTTGTTACATTGAATACTTAAATTCAGAGTTAGTTGCAACACCTCTGGGGTTTTTTTTGTAAGGCATTTAAAACATCCTTTCATTACTGTTTTGCAACAAAGACCAGCGTGACAGCTCTGTCTCAATACTGTGCAATACAAAGGTGATCACGGAGACTTATTTAATTTTTAAAAACAAATTATATGTACAGATGCAGAACAACACAGTAACTACTCTGCTGGGTCAGTCTAGAGTTTGACCCAGACAGATGGTTTTGACAGGCCTCAGTTCAATTTCTCCATGAAAACTGGAGAGCTGTATGGCCAGATTCCCTCCCAGCTCCTTGTTGCCTCAGCCTCCCATGCCAGTTCATGCATTAGGAGAGTTTTGTGTCCCACAATGATTTTCACCCATGTTTTTTTGTAACTGCTCCCATTTCAGGTGTTCTCTGGTTATATGTCCTGGACAATAAACTCACAACTTAATGGTGGTTTGTGGAAATCTATTGCCTTTTTCTTTCTCATACACTATGCCCAACACTTCATTATGATAAACCCCAGTTCTTGTGTTAGAAGAGAAAATGGATGACTGTCCTTTATGTACCTGCTCTGTCAGTCCAGATGTTGTTGACCTCTGTCCCATTGCTTCTTGGCCAGCTCTTTTCCAGGCTCACAAGCCCTGTGTAACTGTTCAGCCTCTTGAAAGCTTCTCCTCATCTACCTCTTCCCCTGCCTTTGTAGCCTTGACTATTTAGTTACAGCCACTTTTGTCTCACTCTTTCTCTGTACTATGAGGCAAGACTTTATAGTTTCCTAGTAACCATTATAATTTTTTGTTGGTTTTGACTTGTCTTGTTCATTTAAATTAGTTAACGTGTATTTTGAGTTGGCTTTGCCAGTAATTAATCACCCTTTTTCTATCTGGGAATCAAAAGCCAGCCTCCTTGAGGTATTCAAATCTTTCAGGACAGTATGAGCAAGCCTGTTTCTGACAGTGCTTGCCAGCTGCCAGGTGCCTTTTTATGTAGGAGGACCATGATAGGCAGGATAAGGGTGGTAGACAGGAGACAAGAAAGCAGAGAGAAAGGCAAAAGGCTTTATTTGTCAAGCTCAGTGATTTTTATTTATTTTCCTCCCTCATGCCATACAACTATCCTAAAGGACATTGAGGAAGGGGAGAGGACCAGCAATATATTATAAAAAGGTTATATTTGCCACATGTCCACCTTTACTCTCTTTTGCAACATTCCTGTACCTGTCCTATATGTTCTTTCATTTCTCAGTGTGTGGGCTGCTGTTTTCATGACATCCCCTGGCTCCACAATTCTGAATGACTCTCCATGTGTTGCAAAAGACTGAGAGAGATGATGTACCTGTTGACCTTTTCAAGACAATAATTGGGAAGTATAGACAAGGTGAAGGTCTGTGGTGTGGGTTTTTTTTTAATTTCTTTTTTGTTTTTGTCTCTTTGTTTTATGGTGTTTTAATAGATGGTTTTGCATGGAGTTTAAAATACCCCATTCAGAGCTTATTCTGCTTTCAGTTTTTTCTTTTCTTTTAAGATGGCTGGTCAAAAAGTCAGCTAAGGGTAGCTAAAATATCCTAATTATGCCTTGGCAAAGTGTCCCTTTGTTATTGACTTAAACTTTAATGCTACAGAAGGAGCTAGTAGAGTGTGTGCAAAATCTAAGGATGGAAAAAAGCTACTTGATGTTGTTAGCATATGTAACACATTGTAATGTAGAGAAGACTATCTGAGATCAGCTTTGTAGCTGCATATCAGTAAGAGGGAAATATACTCTATAGCAGGAGTTTATCCTGAAGCAGATGGACTATCCTTATCTGCTGTAGATGGGTAGCTTTAATAGCAGGTGAAGGCATAAGCTGAGTGGGTCATTGATTCTTTGATAATTAGCAGAGCCATCCTGTGTCCTTTGTTAGGTGAGGTATCTTGACATAAATACAGGAAGATCTAGGACTCACTAGAGTCACTCTTTATATCTGTTTGATGAAAACACTCAAAACAATAAAAACTTGAAAAAATAGGTATATTGGTATATTTAATTATGCTAATGGAGAGTTTTATGATGTTCTACATGGGGAGGAGAAACTTTTTTAGCTCAGAAAGGTGAAGACAGGGAAGGGCGAAAGCTACTCCTTCAGAAATACCATGGATACAAAATGTTGCTGTCTCTGTTTTCTGTTAAAGAAACCATATTAATGCCCTAAAAGTGAGGTAATCTCTTTTATTCTTTAAAATCCAATTTTTAGATCTATTTTTTCAGCATCTCTCTAATGTCAGCGATAGTATTTTGAATAATCCTATTTCCTGAAGCTAACTGGAGAAGAGAGAGTTTTGAATTCATGGATCTCATAGTCTCTATGAGACTACATCTATGTCCTGAAAAGTTTGAGCTAAACTATTTTCCCAGAAATGGCAAAAGGTACTCTCTGTAACAAATGAAACAGGAGGTGTGCAGGACAGCCTTCAGGATTAATTTGAAAAATGAAAATCTAAGACCTGGTAGGAGTAAATGACAAGAGTAAAAGACTCCTGGTAGGAGTAAAAAAAGACAACTCACCTAATGTAATTACAGAATGTCTGGAATTGATGAAATTAAAACTATCAACATCTGCTTTTTTTTGTTTTGGGAACAGTGGGCCACCCTGCAGGTTGAGGAGGGAGTAAAACAGCAGAAGGTGCTGGCACTTGGAAATTTAATCTCCACTGGTAAGATCTCTGGATGAAGGGGACACAGCACTATTCACCTTGTAAAAAGGCAACTGTTTAAAAATCATTCTTAGAAAGGGTTTTTATGAGCAAATAACTGTTGAAGTTACAAAGCTACAGAAGTATGTTATAAGCAAGATAATCTGTGAATTCTTGAGTCTTCTTGAATAAAAGGAGTTAGAGACTAGTGTGGGTGTAGAAAGACATTGGTGGTAAGGATTGGGGAAGCTGTCCCTGTTTTCATGACTATTTTGTGCTTTCTGACTCCATCAGCTCTCTCTTAACAAGACTGAGAGGACTGAGTGTTCTTTGCTCTTGACATTCCTCTGCAGGGATTCTCTTTTGTTTCTTGTAACTCTTCATATGCAAAAAAACCCAGGGTCTCTCAGATAAAGGAGTTACAGCATCCTGTGGGTCACAGATAAAATTTGCATTTTTGTCTAGGCATGAGGATAAAATCTGGTTTTTTCCTCAACTATTTTTCCTTTCTTCTTTGACCTAAGGGGAATGGCTTAAGTTATCATGGTAATCATTTTACTTGTAGTGCTATTTTTAGTCATTAGTCACATAGACTGATTTGTCAGCTAACAAATTCTGGGTCTGATGGTTTCCTGCGTGTTGAAAGTTTGACTGAAGTACAGCTGGAGGAAAGTTTTGTGATTCTGGTTAGGGGGTAGTAGTATGTTGCTTAAGATAAATTACATGTATTTTGAATAATGAATATTTAATAATGTCATCTAACACATCCCATACACACCCTCCAAAAAACAAACAAAAAAAGTAAACAAAAAGGCCAAGTGTTAGGTATGAATCAAAACAATTTTAGTCACCATAACCAGCAAGATAAGAATCTAGTCTCAGGGAGACATCAACAAACACGCTGAAACTTGCTGTGTGGCTGTCCTATGGGGTGTAATTCTACAAACAGCAGAGCATTAATGTTTTGTCATGTTTCCTGCACAATGTGTCTGTGTTACACTATGTATGTCTTGAGGGGGGAAAATCTAGACACTGAAATTTCTTGGTAGTGGAGGGACTCTTAAAGGAGCGAGGAAAGAGAGAAGGCTCTGAAAAAAAATACAGAGACAGGAGTTTGTTACAGCTGGGAAAAAGTAAAACTAACCAGCAGCAAGAACAGCAACTATACAAACACTGCCTGAATCTGAGTCAGGGCACCAGGAGGGATCTGCAATCTTGGCAGTGCATTGTTGACATTTCTAGGTATGTGTACATATGTTGTTGGTAAATGACAATGAAGTAGGTGTTGTGCTCAAGGTTTTATTTGCAGCTTGGTCTGAATGCTTTTCTCTTTTCTCAGCAATTTAGGGGGGTTATATGGCATAGGATTAGAGAAGTAGCTTGTAGAATTAAATGTCAGCACATAAATGAGGCATAACAATGCAATTACGGTGCTTGAGTAGGAGGAGAGCTATTTCTAAAAAGCAAATATATTTTACTCTCTCTGGAATCCATGTTGTTAATTTCACCGTGTGGAAGGAGGACTCATTTCCTCATGCAGGGATCATCCAGAGAGATGAAACCCCTATGGAAGAGGAGATTGCTGGCCGGTGCCAAGGATGCTTCAGCCTTGCTGATGTTATGTACTTCTCCAAGAAGGGATGTGAGGCAGTTGCAGAAGATGAAGTCACTCGACGGTTCTCCTCTGAGGAGCTGGTGTCCTGGAATCTCCTCAGCAGAACCAATGCCAACTTGCACCGTGTCAGCTGGCAACTGACTGTTGTGTGGGTCATTGGGATCCTGATCCGGTATTGTCTCCTGCTGCCTTTTCGGTGAGCCACGTGTAATTTGCTGGGATTTGTCTTTCATGTTACTTTTTATAGAAGCTGTGAAAGAATATGCTATTGTCTGTTTTCCAAGATGACATCTAAGCTCAAATATCTCTAAAAGAAAAAGGTGCTGAAGATGTAAATTTCTCATATTACATGTGTTTTATTAGCAATTAATTAATAGTAATTAGTAATTAATTTGTTTTTCAAATCTAACAAAACTATATAGGAATGAAGTGGGTATCTTTTTGTTAGGTAACATAACAACTGTTTCAATTGAAAGGATCAGACTCTAGTTGTCTAAGACAGGAATACTCTGTACTGAGCTTGGGACTTGAAGCAAAGCCAGTGTTCAAGGGGCACAGGGCTGTATGGAGGGAGGGAAAAAAAAAAAGACATCCACTTAGAACGTATTGTGTTCAGCATTTTAAAATTTTCTGTTGAGAAAGACTAACCTTTGTCTTATTGACCATGACATTACAAATATTCATGTGTTCTTCCAAAGAATAGGTTTTAGAATTTCTTGTTCTTGTGATGGGAGGGCAGCAACTTAAAACCTACCTGCAGTGCATGGAGGGATTTTGTACCAGTCAATCACATAGCAAGGCACATATGCCTGGCTGTAAACTTAGATATACAGATTAAGAAGACAACATTTATGTAGAAATGGCTTCCATACTGCTTTTGGTCAGTCATTAGTAACCAATGACATTTAATTTTCATCCTTTTAGAATGGAAATACATACAGAAATTTCTGGGTAGATTTTTAAAAATGAGAGATTTTTGGCCCTGAGAAATCTCATCTGCACAAACGAATGCCAGCCACTATTTGCTGTCCTCTTTGAACAGCGTGGCTTCTTCACCATGTGATAAATTCAGATCACAGCATGGTCCTTTTTGAAAGTTAGGCTGCAGGCAGCACAAGGTTCTGTAAGGGGTGCAGGATTAAGTGGGTGAGAACATGTGATTGTATTGTCCTGTTGGCTCTAAGTGGCTTGTGTTGCTAGTTAGATGCTATTAATGCTGGAGGGAAGCACTGTAAAATGGACCAACGAGCCAAATAAAATATTTTCTTGCTTACTCTTCCAGTTTTGCTTCTTAGCATTTAATGAAGATTATTTTACTTTGTAGCATCTTCTTGTCTGTTTTCAGCATCCTGTTGCTGGTGTTGGCCTGTACAGTAGTAGGACGCTTTCCAAATGGCAGGTAGGTGTTTCCTGAAGGATCTTTCAATTTCTTTTTCATTTTTTTAAGGATTTGAACTAGTGGTTGGAATACTCTGCTTGTGGCCAGAGGATTAATGTAGACTATCATGAGGTGACTTTCTCTCTACTGTAAACTTATGGAGCACTATGAGAGAGAGTATGACAGAGGCATCTGAAAGTGGACATGCAATGTAAGGCAGATTGGTACTGCTGGAAGCGTGCTTAGAGCATAAAGGAGTATGCTCTACGTGGGTCAGAACAGGGCAAATAAATCACCTATTCTGAGAAAGTCCATATTAATCCTTTGAGATTGCTGTGTCCTGTCACTGCAAGAAATTCAAACGTGATTCACCAGCTAAATAGTTTTATATTAGATTTATGTTAGTGGATCAGAAGAGGAAATCTATATAACAAAACCTTGTTACCCTCTCTGCTTTGAAACCGATAGGTTTAGAATAGATTACAGTAAGGGAGTGGATCAAGAATATCTCTGATACCCAACAACCTCCTTCTCTGTGTCATTGTTAGTGCAATGAATCCTCTTAGTATGGTCTTTGTGGTAACAGCTATTGGGAATAATCTGGAGAGTTTACATTGCATTGTTCTATGTGTGACTACACAGGACTGGAAATGTATGTATGGCTTAATTTCTTTTAGAGTTAAAGGCTGGCTGAGCAACCAGGTTCAGATGATCTGTGCCACACTATGTGTCCGATGTCTGAGTGGTCTTGTTCACTTCCACAACAGGTGAGTGGTACCACCCTGCTCCCAATGCTTTGGTACTGGTTTCATGCAGTATTTAATGTCTCAAGTTTCAGAGCAGGATTCTTATTACATTACTGCATGGATATTATGATGGCATAATTTGATCCAAAAAGCTGTTTGAATCATCGGGACACTGTCAGGATGTTTGCAGGCACTACTGCGTCTTCTGTTGTGTATTGGCAGGGTATGTGTAGGTGAAGTAGTACTGTGTTCTTGGTTAAACAGAGGTCCAGAGGTCTCTTGGGTCCAGAGAAGAGCAACAAGGCTGGTGAAGGGACTGGAGCACAAGTCCTGTGGGGAGAGGCTGAGGGAGCTGGGGTTGTTTAGCCTGGAGAAGAGGAGGCTCAGAGGTGACCTCAGCACTGTCTAGAACTACCTGAAGGGAAGTTCTAGCCAGGTGGGGGTTGGTCTCTTCTCTCAGGCACTCAGCAATAGGGCAAGGGGGCACGGGCTGAAGCTCTGCCAGGGGAAATTGAAGTTGGAGATGAGAAAAAAATTCTTTCCAGAGAGAGTAATCAGGCATTGGAATGGGCTGGCCAGAGAGGTGGTGGATTCCCCATCTCTGGAGTTTTTTAAACTGAGCTTGGCCGTGGCACTGAGTGCCATGATCTGGTAAATGGCCTGGAGTTGGACCAAGGGTTGGACTTGATGATCTCGGTGGTCTTTTCTAACCCAATTGATTCTATGATTCTATAATTCTATGACACTTAAGACTTTTTTCAATGTTTGCGATGAACTTGTTTTAATCACATGCAAAAATATTGCCATAAAATATTCAGCTGTCCCAGCAGCTGATTTTTTTTAACAACTAATTCCTTATGCTCTCTTCTGAAGTAAGTTATGGGTGGTATTTTGGTAAATCTTTGTAATGTCTTGCTTGCTTAGTGGTATGTTTTATGTAATGGAGTCTTTTGAAATATTTTGTTTGTGCTTTAGAAAGAAAAGCAAAAGCATGCTCCAGTGTCTTTGCTTTTAGAATTTTAGTGTTCAAATATTCTTTGATATGTGTGTCTGTGAATGGTAATAAATGCAGCTAAAAGGCATACTGCAGTGAAATCTCATGTTTTCAGCTAAAAGGAAACTGATTTTGGTGAAATGCCAGAATGCTGAAATGTGAACGGACTCCCAAAAGTATGAGGGAAGATGACTTATCTGCTGTAATGTATTACCAGAAATTTTAACATATACATAATAATACTAGTATTTTAAAATGTTTTGTGTTCTCTTGCTTCCTATGGATTTGCAGATAAGCCATGGGCCTGAAATGCTTTTGTTGTTCAATCTTGATTGTGCATGTATGCATGCTGGATGGGTCACCTGATGGGGCCTGTAGTCTAGAGAATAAATGTTAATTAATTACTTTATGGTTGTCATTGCAGGGAAAACAGACCACAGCGAGGAGGCATCTGTGTAGCGAACCACACATCTCCATTAGATGTCATAATCCTGGCCAGTGATGGATGCTATTCCTTGGTATGAACAAGAGAGTTGGTAAATTACAGTAATGTTGACATTCCTGTAGATGTAGTGTTGGGTAAGAGGATAAACTAACTGGCAGAAAAATTGGGATTTGATAGCATTCAAACTTTTGTTTTGGACTGCAAGAAAATAGATGCAGGCAAATATGTGCACATTTCTGAACAAGACGATCGATATAATTTGTCAATGAGCTTAGAAATTTGTCAATGATTTTGTCAATGAGCCACATTTTTGTTTAAAATTTTATTAGTGAAGTGTGTGTGTGTGTGTGTGTTTGCATAGTAACAAGTTTCTTTTGGGCTTGCAGGTTGGCCAGGCACATGGAGGGCTTATTGGACTTATTCAAAAGTCTTGCATGCAAACCTCTCAGCATGTGATATTTGAGCGCTCAGAAATGAAAGACCGTCATCTGGTGAGGCAAAAGTAAGGTAGTGTGAGGCGTTTGCTTAATTGTCCAGTCAGGTCTGGTAATTGTGAGGTCCAAGCGTGAGCTGAGGCTGTTTTCACCCTGCATCTCTCTTTGGTGGGCAGCTATAGGTTGTCACCAGGGTAAGGGTTGGAACTGCTCCATCAGAGAAGGTGCAGGGTGTAGCAATTGTCTATTAGATAGTCTTTAAGGTCCTTTCCAGCCCAAACCATTCTAACCACTCTACTTGACTTTTGATCATTTGCGGTGTAATCTCTGGGAATTTCCACATTGCCACAATTGCTCTGCCTGCCACAGAGCAATTGTTCATTCAGTTTTCAGGCTGATGATTTGGGATGTCAGGACAGAAATTGGAGTTCTGTTAGCACTTCTGCTTGTCCTGGTACATTTACTAACCGGCTCTGAGCATCAAAGCTGGTTGTATCTCCTGTAATCACAGGATAAAGGGAGGGTGATTGCTGCAAAAAAGACCCCCAAAACCAAGGTACCACCTAGCTGCTAGAAGAGCATCTGGAGTAGTGTTATAATATGTTTGCTTAATGCCTATACTGCTCTGCAGACATGCAATACTGATTCCTAGCAGAGATGGCATGTTGGACTTTAAGGACATGAACAGGATTGACTCCATATGGCAGTTCCTATCGTCTCAGGTGTTTACGGAGATTGTTCTTAGTCATCCTAAATCCTCATGAAAGAGGGTGCAACACAGCTAACATTAAGTGTCTATGACATTTTGTACTGAGAAAATTGGAGAAGGTCCCCTGTGTTGGCTGATTATAATTTATTTATTTATTTTATGGTATCTGGTGTTTTGCTTTTGTTCTCTAATGCAGACGGGAGAGGAGCTGCATGTTCTTGAGTCATAGGAAAGATGGGTGTCTTGGAAAACAACAGATTTTGGTGTCAGTATTCTGCTTAGTGATGATACATTTGTTTTTAAGTGGTGCAGCTAATATAGTAAGATTAGATACATGTAAAACTGATGTTGTGTACCCAGAAGGCATGAAAACTAGAAATATGGAATTACTTCACTCAAAAGAGTTTGACTATGTTCATATCTGGAATCTGGGAAGTTATTTTTACGTGCTTCAAGTACTACTGGCTTCATATTAACTAGGTTAAAATGGTAAAATGAAACTTCATAGAGTTTTGTAAAAAATGTACTTTTGTAATTAGCAAGAGATAATTTCAGGCCTTTGTCTCACTATCACACATCCCAGCTGAGGCTACTGGCTGGCAAAGGACAATGGGCAAGGGCTTTTCTTGTCTTATGTAAGAGGTAATAGATGTTTAGATTCTTGGAAAAATATAAATATGAAATATACACTGAAATTTCATTTTCTCTCCACAGAATTAGAGAACACATTGCAGATAAGGCCAAATTACCCATTTTAATTTTCCCAGAAGGTAGGAAACAACTATATTGATTTTATTGCTCTTCTCACTTCTTGTCACTGAGTGCAGTTTATTATATCCTGTCTTTACAAGTGAGGTGTTTGGTTTTAATTTGTAGAATTAATTAGCTCTTGTGAGATATTAAAAGTCAGATTCTAGAATATTGCAACAGTTTTATGATAGTCTATTTGCTTTAGCATGTAACATAATGGAAGACAGAACAGGCTCTAGGATTATGTTCCAGCTTACTTTCTCCTTTAGCAGCTTAGGTCTCCTTAAGACCATTTAGGATTCCTTTGCTGATACTTTTCTCAGAGTGGATTCAGCTCTTTATCTGTTTTAATTCTGGCCAGGTACCTGCATTAACAACACATCAGTAATGATGTTTAAGAAGGGAAGCTTTGAGGTAGGAGGGACCATCCATCCAGTAGCAATCAAGGTAATGTAACTGCAGTTTTCCAAATGTGGAAGAACAATTTACAAAAGCTTCTCATGTCAGAGAAGGTGTTCATGTGTAAACCTTAGAAAGGGGCTTGTTTGGTGTGAATGAGGGCCTGAATAAGCCCTGAGAAAACTTTTGTGGTTTGCAATATTCGGTGCAATGTGAGAAATGTTTCATTGAGTATCTTTGCAACTGGTTAGGAGCAACCTGAAAGACACAGTGACACTTGCCATGCTGTGTGTTCAGTTCTGCTTGCTCTTTCTGCTCAAGGGCTCCTGGCTCGTGTACTCTGAGGTTAAAGGCACTTTTCTTGACAATTCCAAGTCTTACTGAGTAGCTTTAGCCACCTTGCCCTAGATCTAGTTCTGTTAGTTACTTTTTCTGTAACTATAATGTTGTCTGATCTTAAAAAATAATTAAAAGTGGTGTGAACATTTTTAATGAAACCTTCTAGTCAGCATATCTGTAGATGATAAGTATTTATGTTTTGAGTAAATCCCTTGTTGCAGTTGAGCTTCAATGGGTCTGTCACAGTTTGGGGTCCTGCATTGTTTGTAAAGGAAAACTGTTAGGAACCTGTAACAAATGTTGGAGCTTTACTCTGAATTTACTGATGCTTTTAGGAAGTGTGATTAGATTCACCCCTTATTAAATAAATTGAATTATGACTTTGTGGCCAAAACAAAAGCAGCTTATGTGATTTTAAACTAAGGTAGCAGAGCATGGCCTTGTGCTTATTCTTGTCTTCCAGTACGATCCCCGATTTGGAGATGCCTTCTGGAACAGCACAAAGTATTCTGTGATGACCTATAGTTTTAACATGTTGACCAGCTGGGCTGTTGTCTGTAACGTGTGGTACCTGCCACCGATGGTCAAAGAGGTACTTACGCTTTTCTGTGTTTTGAAAGTACTTGTAAAATGTTGTTTAGAAGGAAGATTGTGTTACTGTGCAGAGTGTTTGCGAATCTTTATTGTTCGCTTAATGAACAAAGACCAGAAAGCAACTATAGTCTTAAAATTGAGCATGGATTTATGTGGGTCAGTTATCTTCAAGTAAAAACTAATCTTCAAGATATTCAGACATTTCTGCACTATGCTTCCTATTGCTTTAGTTGGGTGCAGTTGCCTTGTTTTCTTCTGATCCCTGAGACTAGAAGAGACATAGGCTTATGCTGCAGAAGTCCTGCCCCTCAGTCTGGCATAGACCTCCTGTTTTTACTCCAGAAGTGATAGATAGGTTCAGGCCTTCACTTCATACAGGGTTGCTTCTGCCTTCTGTGTCCTCGTGCTACTGCCATCTGTAACAGCTTCCTCCCACCACTTTGTTTCCCAGCCCTGCAGCATATCCTGCTAATCCTTTGCCCACCAGCTTTACCCCACAACTTGGCACAGCCTCTCAGATCACTGCCCCTATATATTGCCCTGATGCTGACAAAGTATTCAAGGCTTTTGCTCTAGCAAAGCCCCAGTTTAGTATTGCCTACTGTGGTCTTTGCTCAGCCCTAACCTTGTCAGGGAAGCTGCTGTAATGCATGTATCTTCAGTCCTCTGAAGTCTGGGCAGACTCTTGTGAACTCAGTCGTTTAATGTACTGGGGCCAACCCTGTTCAAGGACCCTGACTCCTGGAAGGGTGATCCTGTCAGTGTGTTCCCAGCTTCATACTCATGTATGGGAAGTACTGGGAGCAGATGCATCCCCTGCTCTGGCCAGACCTGTGACCTCATGCTGTGTGTTTGAGATTGCTCCAGAAGCCAGAGAGCCTCCCATTTAGTTATTTTCAGCACTGACTTGTGGCAAACCAAGCAGTGTTCCCCAGGATCAGCTGGAACTGCACTGCAAGTCCCATCTGGCTTATGGGCCAGGAATAAACCCAAGTGCCTGCTGTCTGACAAAACCTCTCTCTTTAAGTGAGGCACAGAGAAAATATTTATGTTATAAAGCAAATAATTAATATATTTCTTTTCAGGAAGAAGAAGATGCTGTTCACTTTGCCAACAGAGTCAAGGCTGTCATTGCTGCTCAGGGAGGAATGTCTATGCTTCCTTGGTAAGAAGCAACACCTCTGAGATTGGTTTTAAAGCGTATTTAGGTGTTCTATATTCTGAAACATTAACCTGGAATCCTTTAAAACTTTTTCCAGATTTGCTCTGTTTGCACTGTAGTCCATCACCGTTACTGACTCTGAGTCAGAGAACATCACTTGAACAAGTCCATTAGAATAAATAGAATAATAGAGTATACAGAGAAATAGACATGACAGGTGGGTCTAGCCATAAGGCAGTATTAGGTAAAAATGAATTATTTGCCTGTAAAATTCTGGTTAAAGGAAGGGCATTGTTGTATGGTAAGTCTTGGCAGTACAGATCACTTAGCATTGTCTTGCCAAATCCAACACTGAGTGGAAACTGCTTTGACTACATAGCCTAAATATTGTAATGTTTTTCTGCCTTGACCCTGAAGTGAGCTCAAGGCTGTTTCTTTTCTGTATCTTTCAGGGATGGGGCACTAAAAAGGAAAAAAGCCAAAGAGTCTTTCAAGGAAGAGCAACAGAAAAAATACTGCCAGATAGTAATAGGAAATGAATCTGTGGGAAATGGAAATGTTTGTTGAATGGTATTTATTTATCTAATTTTTCCATGACTTATCCCCAGCAGAAAATAGACTGTTTTTTATATTAAACCAAACATGTTTTCCTTCTGTCCCTGTAAGATATTTTGCATGTGGCACAGCAGGGAAACCATAAAAAGATATCTTTATTTAATGCAAAATACTATAATTTTATAAATAGGAAAATAAACAATGTACTAGTAAAATTCTCTCTGGTATTGAGTGAGAAAAATTTGCAATGAAATTACTTAGGTTCACGAAAACACCATTTGAAAACATTTGCAGTACCTTGAGGACTTAAATGGTTACTTCCTGACTTCTAGCAGAACACCTCAGTGCTCCTAGCTTGTCTCAGTGACTTGCGATGGCAGTGGTCCTGACAACCACAGTAACCATGTTGCTGGAGAGAGAGATCTCCCGATGGCAGGAGACGTTAAGCAGATCACCAAAATATGTTTTCCAAATTGCATGTTGGAGAGGAAGTGTTGGATGTCAGAGGGAAAAAAAGCAGGTGCTGACTTTCCCCTCGATGTCATAAGACCAGGGATGGCAACATGTAAAGTTTTTTGCTCTGACAAAGAGCAGAACAGTGTACATGGCAGCATGTCCATGATGCCTGGGTGTCTGATGCTGATATAAATTAGTCACAGACAAGAACAATGTCATAGAAAATATATTGGGTTTTTAAATAAAATTTTATCTTCTGGTTTTGTTATATCCCATTCTGTGTCTGCTTGTATGCATTACACAAATTAAAGACAACCTTTGATGTGACATCCATTGTCCTCTGTTGTTATTTCTGGATAGATACCTGCTTGTGTTACCACTTGATGTGAAGGCTAAGGACTTGTCCTCTGACAAGCCCACCCTCCAGGAATAAATAGATCAAGTGCACTTAAGGGGTATGATGGAAATGTTTCTGTCACTGACAGTATTTGTTGGTATAAAATCTTTGCTCTCATGTTAAGTAGCTCACATGTGGAAGGCTTCTTTAATGATCTGAATATCACTACTGAAACACAAACAAACAGGTGTTACTTTGCTCAAGGTGCTCTAAGACAGATGTGTTGGCGACAGTTAATAAGGTTTGCACAACAGCAGCCCATTGACAAAGAGATGAAGGGTCTGTTCTGGTGAGCACAAACACATCCTGCAGAGGTACAGGTACACAACTCTGCCCAGTCCTGGAAAGTTCAAAAAACTAATATTCAAAGGAGAGACTAACAGAGGTGATAACTGCTCTAGGGCTGCATGGCATGGAAGTAGCATGGAATTGAGCTCCCCTTTTCTGTGGCCAGGCAGAGTGTTGCTACAGGTATGTGATTTCTTTTGGTGGATCAGTCTGTCCAAATATTGGTGCTGTGAGTAAGCAGTAGGAGAAACTGCCCTTCTACAAAGCTTTTAGCCACCCAGGTAGGAAAGTGCTACCAGTATGGCTACAGTGGAAAATTGCCTTAGGCTCCTCTGTTGTGGAAGAGGCTGCTGGCTCCTGACTGTAGTAAGCTGTGCTTCTGTAGCTTTTGAAGATGTTGATTTATTTTCTAGGTATAAAAATGTGACAAAATATGATAGACAATCGTGATAGCTGTTAAATTCTTTCAGTGTTCCAGAATTTAAAATTGGGAGACTTTCTGTGTGACTGAGGTCTGAGAGTTGCTAACAGAGACTGAAGCAAGACAAGTGCCCCAGCATCCTTCCCATGCTACTGTATGCTTTCTTCCTGTTCAGAGGTAAAAGGGGAGACTGAGTAAGCAAAGAAAGGGGCCAGAGACAGGAAAATAAGGGGAGATAAAGAACAACTGTTGGAAAAGAAATTTTATAATCTGGGCTCTGCTTCTGTAAGAAATTAGGAGATGATGTGCCTTTTGTCCCACCCTGCTACATTTCCCCAGCTCACCAAGAGAAGAGGAGCCATTCAATATGTGATCCTCATTATGGTTATGACTCCAAGTCTTGTGAAAGTGTAGCTCAGACCTCTGAATGTGAAGTATTACGTGTCACCTGTGGGAGAATGGTGGCATTGTCAGTATTTTCTCTGCCATTTTTCAGCTGTCTTGACAAAGCAGCTGAAAACTCTGTGCAGTAGGTACTTACATATAGTATAGGGAAATGTAAAGCTAGTGATGAACCTAAGATCTTGTCAATGACGAGTGAAGTGTGCTCTGTTAGTAAAAATACCAACCTGACTTGAAATAGAGACTACTTTGTCTTGCCCTGCTTTAAAGAAATGTTTCTTCTTTCTTTTGAAATGCAAATGAAATACTGAATATATGAACAGTGGCCTTGGAATTGCTTTTACCTGAAATTGTATATTGCACTTAGAGTGACAAGGTTTTGGAGGAATTGGTTACTGTCCAAAAGGACACCACAGACAAATGTGTCTTCCTCTGCCAGCAGGAGGGCACGGCAACAGTAAAAAGAACACATTATCCTGACAACACCTGAGTGGGAAGCTGATAAACAGCTTATTTTTCACAACCAAGGAATTTCTATTTGTGTTACCGTAGATCTTTGCTTGTATTCCACTGATCTTGCTCTGTACCTTTGTAGGATCAAATGCAGCACAGTCTCATGCTAATTTGTGCCAAGCGATAGGCTTACATGGAAGAGAATGAAATATTTGGTGTATCAGGCAATCAAACCCCAAAACAATATCAATCAATCAAAAAAAAAAGTTTGTCAGTGTAAGTAATGTTTTTCTGGTTGTTTCCTTTCTTCCTTTCTTTATTTGCTAGCTGTGCAAGCTACACAGACAGAGCGTGTTCTTGGAGAAGCTCTGTCTTCCTCAAGGGCACAAACTTCCTCTATTGTTTACCATTTACTGTATTTGCCCTTTGGCTCCCTGCCCAGGGAGCCTGTTACTTTTAATTGACTGACTGCCCTCCAAATTAAATATGATATAGTTAATCAGTGCAGGGAAGACCTACATTGTAAAGCGTAGCTTTGCTTTGTAGTTTGGTGCTGCTGGCTGATACCTATGTACGAAGCATCTCAGTGGTGCTAACTGTTGCTGTGGCACTAATGCATCGTGAAACTGAAACAAACCATAGCAGTCCTAGGTGCGCTCATCCTGGACTTGAGATGCCTAAGAAAATAAGCCACGAGTTGAAAATAAATGTATGTTGGAATGAGTGAATAAAATCACACGCTATCACTATGTGGGTGAGACAAGACAAAGAGTGGAAATAGCTGCTGTTTCTAACTTTTGAAAACATCACTGTTTGATCAGCTGTGTGGATGGAAAACCAGATATATTAAAAAAACCTCCTCCTTTAGGTCCTTAATGGAACTCATGCAGCATGCTCAAGGTGCAGTGCAGAATCTCTGCACACAGTGTAGGTTCTGGGGTGGTTCTGGACTTTAAGCCACTTGGGTGCTATCCTGTTTGAGGCTGGAGCTGTGCTCGCTGTATTTAGCGTCTTGAAGCCTTGGATAATTAAGTGCACCTCCCAAAGTCTCATAAAGGCTAGGTCATTGTGCTTAACATGCCTCTCCTTCCCTCAGGCAGGCTTCCAAAATCACACAAGGAGTCCTCTGAAAACATCTTTTTACATGTTTGCATTGCTATTACCTAATTTTTCCTTAGCTGGGAGTAGAACTTGTAAAGATGAATTATGCTTTGACCCACTTCAACTAAATCTGCAGACTGAAATAGCTTCAACATCTGTCTCATTTCTGGCTTTTCATCTCTGGATTAAGAAGAGATTATTTGAGTGTTACCCCTATTCATGTTTAAAGTATATTGTGCCACTCTGCTGCAAGGTTAGTGTAACCTGAAACACATTGTAATTATGCAGCATTAAGCAGCATAAGCAGCATTCCGTGTAAATGACCACCACTGCCTTAATGTATTTCAGCCAGTTTTAAAAGAAGATTCTCTCAATTTCCCAGGCCTCTGGGAACGTATTTGACTCAAATATGAGATGGGACCAGGAGTTTTGAGGTCTCATATTTAAATATTTTTTTCTGTGTATACACATGCACATACTTTGTATGTATATAAAGGGATGCCCAAATGCCTACTATCTATTAGGAGCACAGTGTGAACATGAGAAACATGAGTTACAACAACAGGAATGTTGTGCATTATTAGAAGAATTAGTGTGAAACAACCTAGTGATCTGTTGTGCTCTGTGAGAACTGAATAGGAGTTTGCTAAAAGGTGTAATAATCTGTCACTGTAATGTACTTGCATCTTAAGACTGCTTGATTTAAGGAGAGACTGGATGTGTCACTTAATGCCATGGTCTAGTTGACAAAGGTTGGCCTCAATGATCTCAGAGATCGTTTCCAACCTAGGTGATTCTTTAAGTCCTTTATTCCCTTGGCTCCAAATGTCTTTTTCTACATCTGTGTTTACCTTGGGAACGTCTGAAATGCTCGTCTCTGACTTCTGCTGACCTGCTCTGTATTACTGGGAGACATCTCTTTTTCCCGGCTCGCTGATGGTTCAAGGTGCGTTAGGGTGATGCACCACGAGCATTATAAGGGATGGGCAACGGGGGCCATCTGGTGGCGTTCAGTCGCTGGTAGCAAACTCCGTCTTGCAGAGCCTGCTCGCCCTAAATTCCCATGAACGAGCCTGTTATGTCTCCTACATTTCCAGGAAACCATGAAAACATAGTGTGGTAGCTAAACCCATAACACATAGAAATAGCGTCGCATGTCGCAGACTCTGGATCTTTGATTATTGCTCGTGGTTTATTAACAGCAAAGCTTGGGCTTGTTCCAAGTTTCAGCAGGCTGTGCTGTGGAGGGTTTCTCCAGGCCATCTCTTCTCTGTGGCAAACCAAATCAGAACTACTTCTGTCCTTCAGTTCATTAAAAATCAGGTATGGGTCTAACCCCTGGGCTTTTATTTGTGTTTTAAAACTCAGCAGAGGCGACAAACCTGGGATGTTCTGGAAGGCAGTAAGATATTTACATTTGCTGTCATGAGTTTCTTCGGCAGCTTGGTGCTGTTTGTTCCTTGTCTGGTTCTGGAGATGCTTTCAGAAGAAAGCAAGTTTTCAGGATAGTAAGGGAAATGTTCTGACCTTTTTTTTTTCTACTAGCATGCATTTCCTTGAGCTGTAGTGAGAACAGTGAACAGTTTGTGCCAAATTTAACAACACAGCATTTCACTCAAACTTCCGTGTGCAGCTTGCCATGAAAAAAACAAGGAAAGCAGCCTGGGCAGCTCCTCACCTGGTGTTTGGTTTTAGCCTCAAGGCACTCTAAGGATCATATTTGGTTACACATGCAGTCTGATGCCTGATTTCAAGTAGGCCAATGGAGATAAGTCACAGACACGTTATGAATGAGACCTCTGGGCTTTCTGTTCTCTGTGGGATTTGATTTTGGAAATATTTGTGCTGAGGTGTTGTTAAGGATCTTTTGAGCATGTTTCCCAGTTGTGGCACACATTGTGGAGATGACCTGCATGGGGTTTGCAGGTTAATTTGGCTTTGGAAAAGTAGGCTTCAAAGTTTGTGGACACACAGTAGAGACAGAGGTCTTCCTGGCTGTTTGCTTTTTTGTTGTTTTAATTGTACAGACATGGAAGGACCTTGGCTTTGTAGCCATTTCTCCTGTCCCCTTTTCCTCTATTTATTATTCTGCTTAAGGATGGCTCCTCAATTAGTGTACCAGACTCCCCTGTGAGCAGAGTTCATCGTGATCAATTGTCATCAAGGCTAGCATTTAGTACATCCAATCAATGATGTTCTATATAATGGCAGTGGTATTGACTGATTTCTAATTTTACAGTATGTTGAGCCCTGTTGAACTCTTTTAATATGATAATTGCTTTACTAATCAGTAGTCATGATTTGTGTGCAGTTGTGGATTATTGACATCAGTTGATATCCCTTGGTATTTCTATTTGACTATACGAAAGATGTATGTGGTGAAAAATGTTTAAAATCTAAACTGTGGATATTAACCAGAGTAATAGTGGGGGAATACTATATCCTCACATATAAAAATTTTAAGAAGTAGGTTATTAAGTAATTTGGAAAGGTTTTTTTCTCCTTTTAATAAAGGATAGTTATTAATAAATACCTTTTAAATGTATACAGACATCTGTTAAACAGCCTATTTTGTAACTATGTCATGAGCACTCATTAGGTCATATGTTAAATACTGTGTTTATTAATTATACAATAGATTTTTTAAAAATTTCTCATCATATACGGCTTTAGGCAGTTTATTAATCTAATTTGTAACTTTACATAAGATGTAAGTATGTACTTGCATTCAATCAAATGTCTTGCGTTTTATTGATATAATTTTCCAAAATACACCTACAAGGGATTGTAAGGAGAGACATCTACGTAAAAATTAAATTTGTTAGATTTGAGCCGAGCATGATTTCTATCCAGACACTGTCTTAGACATTTGGGTTTGTAAGTTATTCTTTGCATGTTGCACCCTCTGCCTTTGCCTTGTATGTGTGACACGGGGATCTGGTGGGTGCGAGCACACCCGTTACACTGCACGGTGGAACCAGGAGGTGGCACCCCTGTATGTGTGTCTAACACTGCCATGCGGACTAGAACTTTACTAATGGTCTTTTGGGAAGTGGAGGCTTTAATATCACTTAAGGAAAAAAAAAGAGCTACAAAGGTAATTTAATTTACCGGCCATCAGCATGTTTTGTCCTTCCTTAAAAACCTGGCATGAATGGAAAAGCACAGGTTTTTTTAAGCAGTAATTTTGTTACACTGGAAGATTCAGTCATTAAAGAGATCATAAAGTTCTGGAATAATACATATATATGTTTTTTAACTTCACTTTTCTTTTCTCCAAATGCCACAAAAAGCCAGGCTGCCAGGCCTCTGGTCATGGTGGACAGCAAAATGAGGTGCCATGCTTGTGTTGATGCCGCAGATTCTAACATCTGCTGGGTTGTTTGTACACCTGAAGATCATGTCAGCATCTCCTCCTGTGCTTGATGCACAAAACTGCTCAGATACTCACAAAGCTCTTTGCATGTTAATGCAGGGGTGAAGGTTTCTATGTTTTTTGATGAGGTGAGTACAGATGCTTTTAAGGTCACAAAGGGAAGGCCATTACAGAATTGCCTTCTGATGCTCCTCTGCCATGACAGAACCAAACTTTAGGTGTGCACTCATGTATTTTTTTTGTATAGAGGCCAGCATATTCAGCAGCTTGCAAGAACGAGCACTGAGATGTCTCACCGAAAAATGTGCAAGTGTAGGGCTTGCTAGAAAGGTCTCAAGGTCCTGATTACAAGACTAGTAAGGAGTCTCAGCTGTGATAAAATCTCCAAGTGGTGAAATCATGCTGTAGATGGGAGGCCAAATGACCACAAAATGTGTGCTTAGGGTCTCCAAATGGAAAGCACTGAGTGCTGCACTGGGATTTACTCACATGACCATTGCATTATTGAAGATCTCTCTCCTCTCTCTTACTCCTCAGCATTAAATACTCAGTTTCTCACTGGGTCACCTCATTATAGGCACCTCTGAGATGCTCAAGGCTGTGTGGGACATGCATACAGTTCCTATGGCCTGCAGTTGTCTCCACTGCAGTGTGTTTTCTATTAGCTGGTCTAACCAGGATCCCCTCTGTTTAGTCTTCATATTTTTCCATTCATTGTAAGAAGTTAAACCTGGGCCTTTCAACAGGGTTTTAATTGTAGCTGGATTGCAGAACTCCTGGAAACCTAAATTTCTAAATTATGGAAACTAAGCTGTTTGAGGTGGGGCATGCCTGGGTGCTGTGTTCATGAATTGCACAGTGCTTTTAAGCCCTCCTTCTTGCTGGAGACAACATACAAGGCTGCAGCTCTGTCACTACACAGTGCTGGGTTTAAAGGCTGCACAGAAGCCAAACTATATGTATTTGTTTTCAGTGTACTAAGAACTGGAGTTCCGTGACAGCAGACAGTAAAATTCCACTTAGGTTCCTGGATAGAAAGTGAAGCTGAAAACATCTGACTTCTTGTATAAAGGGTATCAATTTTTACAGTGAGTTATAGCAAATACAGTGGTAGAGAGAACACATGACCTGCCTGCAGCCAGAAGACAGATGAGAGAGTGCAGAATTCCCCCGAGTGGTTTGCTGGCTACCTGCCATTCCTCAACAGCAGAAGATAAAAGGGAGTACCAGGACAACTACCCTGACCCTATTTATTTCCAATCAAATACAGATATTTACATGAGATGAAACTGATATTCTGAAGCTGCCTGGCTCCAGTGACAGAAAACAAATGAAATGCTACTTTTTATTAGATCTGACCTACCAGAAGCCAATAACACATGCAATAGGTTAGCAAAGGCAGAGTGGAACTGCCACATGAGGTCCAGGTTCTCTTCCCAGGTTCATCTAACAAAGCTTCCCCCTTCCTGGAAACCAAGTTTGCAGCCATGCCCCATGTCACCAAAATTTGATATATGCTGTTAATTAAGTAGGATAAAATATCTATAGCCAAAGGAACAAAAAATAAACCATTTACAAAAGCACTGGGGTAACACTGATGAGAATTTTACACGTGCTTTTTCTCTGTCTTTGATTCAATACAACTCCCATTGAAATCATGCATTACATCACACAGCCTTGTATATTTAGGCAATAAATGTATTCTTGCTACAGACATAAAAATACATTTTTGCTAGTGTTAATAGAACAAAAAAAAGAATGTTGGTAACTTCTCACAAAGTTAGAAAGAAACCTTAAACTTTTTGTATCCATTTGGAACACCGGCTTTGGACAAACCTGAAGTGTGTAATTTCAACCAAAACTTTTTTGGTATACATTGTACTTTATGAAACAAATTGAAAAATAAGGATATCTGAAATTTTTTTCTTCCAAGTGTATAAACTCTGATGTATTCTCATGAGATGTTTCTTTCTCATGGTTTGCACTTTTTACTGGAAAATGCTCCACTGGAAAGAAATGACACAAAATAGGCCTTGAGAAAATGAAAGCATGGAAAATTGTTAAAACTAGCACTCTTTCCATGTCTTCAATGGAATCATGCCATCTTACCCATGCTGAAAGTATGGTCTTAGTGCTTGAAGAAAAATGTTCTCCTCTCTTAAGAAAACAGGCTCACCTGTAAAAGTGAGGCAGAGAAATTGTATGTTCTCACAGGTTACAGAGCGAACAAATAAAATGTAATGATGTAATCAATTTGAAACTAATTTATCAGTAGACAGGTGATCGGTGGTTTATAACAGCTGTATGTTTAAAAGGCAAAGGCCCTTTGGCAAAAAGAGCAAGCTGTTTGGTTCTTTTTTAAATAAGTCAACAGTTTTTGCAGTTAACAGTCAGCTGTTTGTTGACAGGAGCACAAGACGTGCGCAAAGGCTGAACTTCAGCACAGTCATGATAGGACTTTGCCAGCAGCTTGGTCACCAGGAGGCTGTCAGGTGAGCTGGCATGTTTCCTCCCTGCTGTCCCAGGCAAATAAGGTGGTTTTTCAAGCAACTCAATAACAGAACTGATTCTCCCCCCACCCCCCATTTAATAATAATGGCTTTGTGAATTATTCATGCAAGCATGGACAGGAAACCCGGATGCAATAAATAAAGAGTTTCTCTTTCTATGTGAGTCTTGGCTCTGTCCTGCTTCTGTTCAGCTTACACAGGATGATTGCCTTCCATTAAAAGATATTTTCACCAATTTTTTTTTCCCACTGGTGTGTAATAACAGCAAAGATCAAAACGGCTGCCTTTCCCTGCTCTGAAAACACAGATGTTAGTAGAGCTTGCAACCTTCCTCCTATTGTTTATGGAGCCTGCAGACAGTGCCAGTAGATCCAATAGCTGGGCTATTGCAGTAAAAAGCAATAATAAAGCCTTAATTCCATGTGATGAATATTACAAGTAGAGGTCTCCAGAATCCTATTTTGTGGCTTCAGGTACACTGATGGATTTCAGGCCTATAAGACTCAGGAATTTGCCACATGCCATCAAATTTGACATATGCTGTGCCATTTTACTAAAACAGAGTTTAACAAGCATGTGGACTAAGTCAAATTATTTTCAGTCTTCAATGTTTGTTTTCTCAACAAACACACAAGGCAACACTCTGCCTTGCATGGGATTATCTGTATTACAATTCTTGCTTCAGATGGCAATTTTAGATTGTTACTATTTAAATGAAGATATTGAAACGTAATGAAGATGCAAATTTGTATGACACATTACTGTGAACACTGTACTTTTTCCTCAGGATCTAGACAGCATCCACTGTTCCTACCTGGGCTACATCTGTGTTTTGGATGGAGACTTTTGCTCCTTAACAGAGGATAAAAGCAAACAACCAAGCCTTTGGCCTCTGCCATTTGCATCCCCAATGAAAACTCATGAGAAAGTACTAAAAGACCTGTATTGTGTTCTGCTTGGGAAGCAGCAGACAAAATAAAAATGTAAAATAAGCTACCCATGGGTGTCTGTGTCATGAATAGCACCCAGATTGGAAAGTAATGTTCTTCTGAATTGTTTCTGTTCCAGGCTTTGGACACTTTCAGTTGACTTGGATCCATGCACCCCTGTCATATTTGAAAACCACTTGTAGTGCAGGTCTTTGGAGTAGGTACTCTTCATCACTGTGTGTATGGCACAGACAGGCTACTGCCTGCAGTACTACCTGGGCCTTTGGGCATGATCGTAACTAAACACTTAGAAGAATGAAGACACTGAAGTGCAGTTTGGCCATGTCAAATCTAGCTGGACAGTTGTTTCTGTGGAAGTAATGCCAGAGGCTTCATCAGGGATCATCCTGTCTCTGCCTCAGAGAAATTAGCTAACCAGATGAGACAAAGAGTGGGAGGAAAGGGGAGATGCTGAGAGCAAAGAAGACTTGTCCAAGATGATGTAGTGCCAGAGCCAAAAATAGCAGCCAGAATGCAATGACCTTGTTCACATGACTCTCCTGGAAATAGTTCTTTAGGCTTTGGACTCTAATTCTGTTCTTTTTCTTGACTCCTAAGCACTTGGCTCTTAGATATCTATTTCTGACCTCTTGAATATGGAGCGGAAATAAAATAGGAAATAAAATATCCCCTTTCTATGAAATGCTTTATGAAAGATGCATGCAGACAATAGGCTGAATGACTTTCTTTTTGAGCAGAATGTTATTTCCTTTCCCCAGGATGCTTTGCCAGGGCTGCCCATCCCTCTTCAGCCTCTTTCTGCTACCACTGCTTTCTCGGTATAGATTGTGCTACAGGACTGCTGTGCACAAACCCTCCTTTAGCCACTTCCCACAAACTTCCTTTTCTCTTGGAGCGGGCCTAATGGCTGGTTAGGTATCCTGGGGGCTGGAGTGAATCCCTCTTCCCAGGCCAAGGCAGGAGACAGCCCAGATGGACCATGCGTGCCGCAGGCTGAAGGGCAGATCTGGTCCTTTTCCCCTTCTTTAGCTGTCCTTATCTACTTTACTATTCACAGATCAGAGCTTTCCCTCAGTTTTCCTTTTCTCTTCTGCTCGCTGAGCTGCTCCTTCCTGCGGCTCTGCTGCCCTCGCTCCTGCCTGGAGCGCTCATCGCGCCGCCGCCCCCGGCCCGGGCGCCGTTGGGGCCGTTCCGCCCACACGGGGAATGTTTTAGCGCCGCCGTGCCCTGTTCGCAGCTGCTTCCCGTGCCGGGAGCATCCTCCCCCGAGGCACAGCTGCTCAACCCTCCCACAAAGAGCGCTCCCGGCCTCCCCTTGCAAGCGGCCGGGTGTCCGAACACCACCCACCCCAGCGCCCGTGTCCCCGCTGGGCGCTGGGCGGTGCCGCGGGCGGAGCGGGGCGGGGCGGGCCGGGCACGGCTCCCTCCGGCCGGGGACGCGCGGCCGCCCCGCCCCGGCGGCTTGTGCGGGCACAGGAGGGCCGGGCAGCGACTGTGCCCTCGCCTTGGGGAGCGAGGGCTGTAGAGGAGCGCGAGTGCGTGGGCCGCGTCCTGCCTGGCATCATCTGTGCCTGTTTGCAGTTTGGGACTTAAAGCCCTTGGGCGAAACTCTAAATGTATATGAATTTCTTTGGTGGCCGTGTGCTCCTTGAACCCTCAGGAGAGCGAAATAAAACCTTGTTACCCAAGGCTGTTCCATGGCCTGGGCGCGGCTGTCACTGCTCGGGGACAGCTGTTCCCCACCTGAGACAGACGATGCCGGGTCACGCTCCCGCAGGGTATGAGCGCCTGGCAGCGCGCCCGGTGCCTGCGCCGCAAGTGCCAGCAGTGCTGATGCTCACAGATGCGGCTCCCATCCGAGGTCAGCATACCCAGCACCTCAGTTTACATCTTTCCCTAAATTCTCTGGGATAGCTGGTTTCTTGTAAAGGAGCTGCTTTCTGGTTGGGGCATATTTCATATGTGTGCGAAAATGCTTCGTCTGAAGCGCTTGGTGGTGGTGAGAAACAAGTGTTTTAAAATTGCTGGGGAAAATGATCCGGTTTAAATCTTTGTTATGCTTTTTACAAGGAGAAGGGGCACCCAAGCCAAGGAACAGCTGTAAGGAGGAAAAGAGAAATGACTCACAGCGTAGTGAGTGCTGTGGATCATAGAATCATAGAATAGAATTATAGAATCGATTGGGTTGGAAAAGACCTCCGAGATCATCAAGTCTAACCCTTGGTCCAACTCCAATTCATTTACCAGATCATGGCACTCAGTGCCACGGCCAATCTCAGCTGAAAAACCTCCAGGGAGGGTGAATCCACCCCCTCTCTGGGCAGCCCATTCCACTGCCTGACTACTCTCTCTGTAAAGAATTTTATCTGATCTCCAACTTAAATTTCTCATCAGTATGTGACTGTGTACAGGAGGTTTTGTCTAATTTCATCTTGTTCTTCGAGGTTTCCATGTATTTTGTTCATGTACTTCAGTGCTTTCAAGTTCATCGGTGCCTGGCTAAAAAAACCCAACACCTATTTAAATAGCATCTGTTAAATGCCTCAGGTTAAAATTTTTTTAAAGGCTTTTAGGTGAGACTGAATCTGCTTGAAATATTTTCTGGAGCTGTGAATGGTAGGATGATGACTGTTAAGGGAAGAAGATGCAGCTGTTACTGGAAAAAAGTTTTTCTATAGCCAGAAGGTGAGGGGTTGAAGGTCACGCTTGCCTGAGGGGGCAATCCAGATGTCCTAGTGAGATAGTATTCTTTGGATGACTTGCCTTCCCCTGTGCAAACCACAATTTGCATTCTTTATTCTTAGATCCTTAATCATTTTTTTGTAGTGTCATCAAATGTTTCAACAAGAGGTGACTCAGAGTGTTGTAGACAAAAGTATGGAGAAGTATCTGAGCGCATATCTATGATGGTTAATTGCAAGAGCTCTTTTGTTGCCTAAGGGAGGAAATAATGACTTACCTTGAGAGTTGCCATAACTTTTGCATGAAACACTTTTTGGAATGATGTACCAGTCAATATATTAAAAATTATATTAGTATGTAATTATTTTGAACATAAATACTACATAAAATATTATATCTATAAAAGAAAAGCCAATGCAAAATTGGGAAGGGTTCTGAGGAGAAAGGTCAGCTAAGGTGGACTTGCTACAAGTGTGTAAAGAAGCTCAATCCACCTAGGTAGTCCACTTACCTCAACTTGGCCTTGCTTTGCCTGTGAATTCTATGTACTCAGAATACCTGCATGAAGAGAACCCCTGAAAGGAAGTGATTTGTTGTGGAATGTCTCCTATTCCTTGCCTCGAAGTCTGCCTTGATTAGAAGCCTGACAGAGATAGGCTGATTGTCTGCCAGATATGCCAAGCAGTGCCTGCAAGAGCTCCTGAAGATATGTGTTGTTGCTCCCGACTTTTCCCTGCCAAAACCACGTTATCAGTGGGAAGTGCTAAATACACAGCTGCTGCCTGGGTGTCTGAAACTGCCTGGGATGCTGGATCAGGGCTGCAGGTTTTCTCCTGAGAGGAGTTTTCTGCTGTGTAGAGTCATAGGATACTGCAGTCTCCAGTGGGCCTTTTTCAGAACAGTGGTTAACTTAATATCTTCCTTAAGCCTTCTCTTCGGTTTCCAGCCCTGGATCTCCCAGATCCTCTCCCTTATCTCTTTGCCCTTGGGCCTGCAGAGTGCTCAGTCAGAATGGTGGTGCTGCTGCTGCATTTGTTGCCTCTTTGATGGGCTGGATCGCAGGAACTGCAGAAGGTGGTGGCTGTTTGTGCACCCTGCCTGAATACCAACACGCACTCTGGCTTTGCTTGCCTATATCCCACATGCTGGCATGTGGGAGGACATAGTGGGAGGACACATGTTGGGCATGTAGCAGGCATAGTGGGAGGACAGTGTCTGTGTTGTCAGGTAAAAATGTGCTTTGTTAAAGCTAATCTGCTGTGAGGGTCCAAGTCTCCCCAAAGTCCAGGGGCTAAGTAGATGGAGAGTCTGTAGTTCATTGTGGTAAATGTGCTGGTTCCCTGTCGTGTCAGATTTCACAGACTATCACAGACTATTCTGAGTTGGAAGAGACCCACAAGGATCATCGAGTCCAACTCGTAAGTCAATTGCCCACATAGGGGATGAAACAGGGCATATCAGAATGAGTCCGTGGTGTTCAGTTGTGTAGGCTGCGGTATGGAGCAAGCTGGAGGTAGCAGGATACTGGTGCTTGGATTTTTTCCTGCCAATAAGGAAAAAAATTTGTTTCTCCTTGTTTCAGGAGGCCAGAAGCTTGTTCCCAGTGCTGCAAGCAAGCATGGTCCAAGAAAAAGGATGGAAAGCTCCTTGTAGGAACAAAGTGTTTTTGTACTTTGACCATTTGACATTTCTGACAAGGGACATCAGTTGGTGGTGCACAATAGCTTTTTCTCTATGCTGAGCTGCCTCAGCAAGGCACGAGCTTCTAAGCAAAACGCAGCATGTACAGATGAGGATGTGCTTCTGTTGGGTTGCCTTTGACCCCTAAATACTGCATTAGAGATTACCAGCTTTTTACGGAGAATATAAGTAGATTTTTCCTATGTGATTATGTTTTTTTTTCTGTGTGATAAGGGGAAAAAGAAAATCATGACCAGTTGTGCTAACACCAGAGGAATGAAGTACAGCAGGCAGACTGCTATTAGAAAGCCTGCTTGTCCCAGTCACGTGGGTATTCCTTCAAGTATGTTAACATGGTTCTGAATTGCCTTACCAAACTTGTCAGGCTTTTAGGAAAGTGCTCATTTCTGCCTGTGGCTTTCCTTTCAATGTTACTAGAAGTATGGTTTTTAAAAATGTGGGATTACTGCTGCAAAACATCTCCAGCAGCTGTTTGCCCCTACCAGGAGCTAGTCTGGTCTAGTCACCTGCTGTGCTGATGCTTGTGAAATTACTCCCTGCAGAAGTCTTTCCTACTGCTGAAATGCTGGATACTGCCTCTTGCAATCACCACAGCATGCTGCATTTCTCCCTGTTTGTTTTTCAACATCATCAGATAGCTTCAGATTTTAGATTTAGTGCATCTTTATCTCTTGGTCTCATTTTTCCTCTCTCTCAATGCATTGCCTCTTTCATGAGCTCTGATATGAGCTGGGGCTGATGAGGCCTGTGGAAGCCATTCAGGCTGTCTTGCCAAGCAGTGGAGAAACCCAGCCTTTCAGAAAGTCAGATGTCTTTCAGTAAGGCCCATAGAGCAGCCACTGTCACAGTGCAATCTGTTTCTCTATTTCCATCAGTTTATAGTAGATCTGGAGGACTTGCTTAGACTGTGTGCCCAAATGTTTGGCAATAACAATGAGCCCCCTGCCCCACCCCAAGTGATGACCTCTGCTTGGCAGATTGCAGTGCCATTTGTTAAAAACTAGTTCTAGTATTCTGGTGTTTTTTGGGTTTTTTTTCTTTTTTTTTTTTTGGTGTATGCCTAGCTGTGATGGGAAGGGTAGTTGTCAGCAACACTTTGTATACACTGCCCTGCTTGATCTTTCTAATGGGAAAATGTTTCTTATCTTTTTCAAAGAAAAGAAACTGGGTGCGTGATACTTGTGAAATACTAAGAAAGAGAAAGCCTGAGGGAAGTGAAACTTATTGAGTTACATTTTTGTCAGGAAACAAACAACCTGGCTATTAAGTAACATCACATTATTGTTCATTTTTGGACTAATGGTTTGTTGATGACTGCAAGCACTTTCAATGCACTACTCTCTCTCCCTGCCCCCAAAAATATCTCAAGGCTCCTTGTGGGACTTGCAGGGAACTGGAAGCTCTTCTTGGGTGGTTGGTTTTGCCTTCTGTAATGCACAACAGATGCTTGCAGTCCTAGGTTTGTTTCTTGTAATAGAAACAATTTCTAATAGCTTATTAGGCTGCCCTGCAGGGGCTTTTGCTTTTGCTAGACAAGGGTGTAACATTATTTGGTATCTAGGAGGTTTAAGCCCAAGTTATTTGTGTCGCAGATGACCTTGGCAGTATGAATGGAGCTAAATGCGAGAAAAATATATCTATGGGGGGAAAAAGGACTTTTGAGTGGCTGTGGTCAAACTGGAGATTGTGGCTGTGCCGGGTAAGTGGGTAGACTGTTATGTCCTGTTCCAGGTATGTCAGGAATCACTGTCAGGATTGCATATGATGCCGCATATAAAGGCGGGGAAGGGAAAAGGAGCAGATGTAAGCTGATAAACAGATGAATCATTGTGGGGTTTGACTGTTTCATCCATAACTCACTGGCCTCTGAAGCAAGCTTTGCTGACTAATGTCATTGCACAGTGTCAGTGAAGGCTTATGTCTGTGTAATTGGTATCCTTCAAGGACTGCTGGACAGAGGAGTATCTGAGAGCTCTGAAGTGAGAGAATAGCTCTGCAAGCTGCCAGCTCGATGGTAATGAGGATCATGGCTTGGAGACATGCCTGATGTGAACAGCGCACCCTTGTTTACAGGGTTTGGACTGGGTTTTTGAATGGTATTTTAGCAATTTTGCTGCAGAATCTTGAAGTAAAACCCTGGCCTGTATTAACCTAGACACTAGTCATTTGAAGGCCTTTATGTATGTTTACCACAGATTTCAAAATCAGGCTCCTTGTTTGGCAGAGCTGGGGGGGTTACCCTCTGTTGTGGTTGCATCACTAATTAACACAGCATCTCCCAGGTCAGCAACTCTGAGCTGAAACTGCTCTCAATTTCACTGCATGTGAATATTAGGATTCCTGATACTGTTGGTAGGCTGTTAGAAAAATAACAACAGCTGTATTCAGAGCTTGTCTTAAAGTACAAGTTTGAGAAGCTGATGTAAAAGAAGCTGTGTGGCATTTCTGTTGCTGATGCCCTTGGTGCTTTCCTGTAAAGCTGGACTCTGTGTTGCTCTTTGGATACCTGTCCACCATGAAGGACCTGCTATACAGCTTGTGTGTGTGTGTGGAAGAATTTGGAAAGGTCCTTGGAGGCAGTGACAAGGATGTTCCATCAGAATGAGAAGACAGATTGCAGGTCAGAGACAGGACCTTTTGCCCTCACTTGGAAGTGATTACTCCTCTTAATGGTGTCCTCTGTTCACACAAACCAACTCAGTGATTGCCATGCAGATTTTGCTGTGTTAAACAAGGTTAGCATTGTGTGGGAGGTGCTATGAAATATTATTGTTGTTGAGGTTTGGAGAGATTCCAAGGAATGCTCACCTAAACTAGCATATACATTTTTGGCTCTGATGTGGCAGGGCTTTTAAATAGAGGAACACACAGTGGTCTAACTTCATATGACTACAGATTTCAGTCATCTCTTCTGAATAATTGTCAAACATTGGTATTAAGCCAGAGGTGATGTAAAGGTGGTAAATGAGGTGAAAGGCTGTTAGGGGAACAGAGGAAGTCTCTGAAGTGTTCCTAATAACTTGACTTTCAATTCTAGCAAAGTGTCTCTAGACATCGTTTCATGAAACAACATGTCAGACTTGTGTTTGGAGATGTCTGTTTGGCAACTGTCTTACCTGGAGCTAGGAAGGGATTTTGACATCTCTTGTAAATAATGTGTGATTTTTGTCTCTGAGATCTAGCTGTATCTTTATCAAATACTGCATAGGTCCTGTATGTGTGGCAATTGATTAGTGATGTACAAGTGAAATTGATCTTTTGGCCATTTTAGCTGTTGATCTGCTGTGTGTTGGGTTTTTCTTTGTGGGTTCCCCCCCTTCAGTATTTTGTTGTTGTTTTGGTGGTGCTTTTTTGCTTTCTTTTGTTGTTTTTTGTTTTTGTTTTTTTCCCCTTAAGGTGCTGATAAATTAAAGGCCATTTCTCAGAGGATGAGGAGGGAGGCCTTTTCAGGGAAAAGCTGATATTTTCCTTCCTCAGGTTGTGAAGTGTGGTATCTTCAGATTCTGCCTTGTGTGATTAAAGCACTGAATCTACTTTGTTGTGAGCAGACTTGTGGTGATGTTTGTAGTTCTGTGATCATGCTGCTTTCTAACTATGTTTGTAGTTCAGTGCATAGCCCCAGCTGTAGAACTGTTTTTAATCTGCTCAGGAGGCAGGTGTTTAGTACTCATTCCACAAAGCTGCTTCAAGAATCCCTACTAAGGACTTAGGTCCACACCAAGGTGTTTGAAACTGCCTGCTCAGCACCAGCTCACAAGCTGGAAGAAGCCACCTAGATTGTTGTCAGTGTTACTGATAGATCCAAAAGACCTGCCGGTCTGCTTTTTGCTCATTTCCTTAGTAGAGTGAGAGTTATGGTTTATAATTGTTTCATGGTTTTTGATCTCTTAGAGACAGACACATTATTTTCCCCTCTGTGGGATGGAGCAGCTCACATTGTGATAGCCCTTTGTAGCACAAAGTTGCCTTTAGCCTGGGAACCAGCTGAAACAGCGATGGATGGTACATATCCTGAGCTTGGAGGAAGGAAGGGAAATTGCTCACATTGCTGCTTGTAGTGTCTCTTTTGTTTTCCAGCCTGGATATAAACAAGCTTTTCACTTGATCAAAGTTCAGATTTTGACTTTGATGGTAGTGCCGTTATTTCAGGTGCCTGAGAATACATGGAAAAATTAGATGTTAAGTTTAAGTAAAAAATGTCTTACTGCTTGGTTGCTGGAACATGCATAGTGTTTGGAAATATGATGGATTGAGGGAGGAAGGAAGCTGGCATAGAGGACTTAAAACTTGTTTGCTTTAGCATCTGGTAGATGTGGATCCTTGAATGCCCAAAGGCTCCTGGCGGAGCAGCAGCTGGTCTCATCCTTGCTGGTTTTTTTAAGTGTGCTTAAATCCCCTGGGAGACCTGGCATGGAATGTAAAGTTGCCTCAGCTGTTGACTAGTGGAGCACAAGTCAGCTGTCCCTTGGAACACTGCACAACCTTTGTATGGATGCCATGCTGGTGTCATGGCAGTGCTCACAACTCCTGGGAAGGCAAAGGGAGCTATCCACTCCAGTCTCTTTGCCACTGTTCCCCCCCATCCCCCAGGTGGGCTGTTGCATCTTTCCAGACTTAGGTGAAGCTGTGGAGCAAAGGTCAGACTACTTAGGAAGAAGGAATGTACTTTTCTAAGTGGGGTTGATAAAGAATCTGTGCAATAGAAACTAACTTGGGTTACATGACAATGCAATTTCTGTCTGCTTTGGGAAGAGTCCACTGCCCCATTTGCATAGAGCAAAATGTCAAAAGATACTGCAGTACCGTAGGATTTTGCAAGCTTTTGAGCATTACAAAGGCATGTCTCAATAGCCTGTGTCCTCATGGCTGGTGCTGAGGCTTGTGCTTTTTGACTGTCTAGTGTGGACTTGTAACTGCAGGATTTCTGTAGCTTTGTGAAGAGACCATTGCATTCTCTTTCTAAACACCAAGCAGAAAGTGTCCTTGCAGGTTTTGATTACCCCTTTGAGAAAATTTGAAAGATGAAAACTTATTTTCTCTGCTAGTGTGTATGGTTGAGACCATTAGCCAAGTATGTTCTTTCTCTTCTATGTGATAAGTGACTTACCTGTTTGTGGAGATTTTAATTCATTGAATGCCGTGGTTCAAGTCTGGTCAGGGAGTGATTGTGTGTGCTGGTCCCTCTGTACTCCCAAACCTATTGCATAGAAGAAATGTAGAAATGACAGTATTGCAGATAGTTTCTCCCTTGAACAATATTTTGTTTTGGTATTTCCCAGAACTTTTATGGTCATAGCACTACTGAGGATGTTGCCTTAAAGTACTCAGTTCCTGGAAGAGCTATTGCCTTAGCAGCAGCAGAACTGAGAAAGCAAGTGACTATATTGGTGGAGTAGGTTGTGATTGAGCAAGATCTGATATAGTAAGCAGTACTGGATCATGCTGGGAAGTTATGTGGTGGAGTTAACGCCCTGAGTCAGGGTGCTGACATTCCAAAGGGAAACTGCACTTCCAAATGCCCCACAGCTTGGTTAATGTGGAATGGTGGAAATTACATGGTATCATAGAATTGATTGGGTTGGAAAAGACCTCCGAGATCATCAAGTCCAACCCTTGGTCCAACTCCACTCCATTTACCAGATCATGGCACTCAGTGCCATGTCCAATCTCAGTTTAAAAACCTCCAGGGATGGTGAATCCACCACCTCTCTGGGCAGCCCATTCCAGTGNCTGAACTGAGGGGCCCAGAACTGAACGCAATACTCAAGGTGTGGCCTCCCCAAGGCAGAGTACAGGGGAAGGATCACTGCCCTGGGCCTGCTGGCCACGCTATTTTTGATCCAGGCCAGGATCCCATTGGCCTTCTTGGCCACCTGGGCACACTGTTGGCTCATGTTGAGCTTCCTGTCAATTAGTACTCTCCAGCCACTTTGGTCTGGGTTCTTCCTGTGCAGACCAGTGAGCACCATCTGTATGCTGTTTAAAAATTATACCTTTGATGCTGCTTAAGTTGTTAAGGTTTGAACAGGATAATTAATATCCTGATCTTTTGATGTGAGCTCATTTCTCCCATGTCATCCATCTGTCTTGAAAATGCCTATTATACTCCTAGAAACAGTATGAAGTCCTGTGGAGGAGGAATTAATATGCATAATGGAAAGCCACAGAGTCATCCCTCACTGGTTGAGCTTTCCATCCCTTAGCAAAGCTGCCATATAGGGAAAGGAAGAAACCAGGCCAGAAGGGCTACTCTGACATCAGAGGCTTTGGGGTGGAAAAGGGGTTGTAATTGTTATCCCAGTAAAAATGAGGTCTGAGGTAGTGGGCTGTATAAAAGCACTGTGGAGCTGAGTCAGATGAAGGCCAAGAAAACCTTTTAGCCTGTCTCCAGCCTCATCAGGTCTGGAAACAAGAGGAAATCTCCTGTCTCTGGTGTGGTTCTGCAGGGAGTTTTGTGGAAAGCAGGGCATTTGGGAAGCTTTGGCACTGATGGAGAACAGAGTGTACTTTATCACCTATTTCAATTTCATTCCCTCAGCCCACCCACTGGAAAAAAGAGGAGGCTAACTCCATTGAGCTTGCATCCCTTCCAAAGGGCAGGAGAAGGGTCTCTCTGCAGCTGTACCCTAGAGCTGGTGATTTGGCCTGTGTCTCTGCTGCTCAGAGCTCTGAAATAAGAGCTGAAAGAGTTGGGGCTGTTCAGCTTGGAGAAGAGAAGGCTCTGGAGAGACCTTTTAGCACCTTGCAGTACATAAAGGGGGCCTACAAGAATGCTGGAGATGGAATTTTCACAAGGGCATGTAGTGATAAGACAGCAGGGAATGGCCTTAAGCTGAAAGAGGGCAGGTTTAGTTTAGTTATTAGGAAGAAAATCTCTGCTGTGAGAGTGGTGAGACACTGGCTCAGGTTATCCAGAGAAGTTGTGGACTCCCCACATCTGGAAGTGTTCAAGGCCAGGTGGATGGTGCTCTGAGCAACCAGGTCTGCTGGAAGGTACCCCTGCCCATGGCAGGGGACTTTGTACTAGATCAATTTTAAGGTCTCTTCCAACCCAAACCATTCTGTGGTTCTATGAAAATGCCAAGAAATCTGCAATTGCAGAGTCAAGGTGAAATTCAGGTTTGTTCAGCTTGGAAAATTCTTGTGTGCAGTCCTTTTTTAGACTGAGAATGAATTTAAATGCAACTTCCCATGACTGCAAATGCTGTTTTGGTTTTTAGCAGAATTAGCTGCATGTAGGACTCGGTTTGGCTTTACATAGTTAGGACTTTCTTTTGCTTCAGTATGATGAAACTACTCTGAAAAAAGAGTGGCTGAGTTGTGATGTGTCTGTCAGCTCTTGTGAACATGTGCTGTGTGCTTAGGGAATACTGTCTAGCTCAACTCTTGGAGCTTCCCTTGCAGCCCAGGGGCTGGTGTGCAAGTAGAAAGGCTGACAGAGGCCTTTCAGGCTGTGGCTGTGTCTGAACAGGAACTGAAGCACTGAGTTGGCTCTCTGAAGACTGACAAGTACAACTGGGAAGTATTGACTAGTACTGAACGTTGTGTTTTTGTTTTGTGTGTGGATTTTTTGTTTATTTGGGGTTGTTTGTTTGTTTCTTCATAGGAACCATGTATGGGTTTGTATTTGTGGACATCTGAGGAAGATGGGTGATGATCACCTGATGAAGATATTATTTGAAAATCACAACCTGTCTTTGATTAACTGTTGCCTTTTTTTGTGACATTTTTCTTAAGTGAATACTGCATTTGTGAAATTAATGTTTTCTTTCTGTTCAACAGTGGGCCACTATACGGATAGAAAAAGGTGTCAAAAAGCCACAGCAGCAGATGCTAAAGACCCCTTCTTCTAACGGTGAGAACTTGGAGTAAAGTCAAATGGATTAGACTAATGTTCTAAAGTCTGAGTACTGAGTGTTTTTCAAATCAATTAGTTAGATGTTTGCATGAGAGATCTGGAAAAGAGGTGGGGTGGGTACACACTGATTGTCATTGTTTAATGCCAGCCAGCCACCAAGCCCCACTTAGCCACTTGCTCACTCCCACCCACACCAGCAGGATCAGGGAGAGAACTTGTGAGTTGAGAGAAAGGCAATTCAGTAGGGAAAGCAAAAGCCACACATGCAAGCAAAGCAAAACAAGGAATTAATGCACTGCTTCCCATGGGCAGGCAGGTGCTCAGCCATCTCCAGGAGGGCTGGGCTTCATCAGATGCAAAGGTTACTTGGGAAGACAAATGGCATCACTCCAAATGTCTCCCCCTTCCTCTTTCTTCCTCTCACTTTATATACTGAGCATGATGCCATATGGTATGGAATATCCCTTTTGTCAGTTGGGGTCACCTGTGTCTCCTCCCAATTTTCCATGCACCCCCAACATCCTCACCACTGTGACAGTTCGAAAAGCAGAAAAGACCTTGGCTCTGTATAAGCCCTGCTCAGCAACAACAAAAACATTTCTATATTATCATCCCTGTGTTCTGCATAGATGCAAAACACAGCCCCATATCAGCCACCAGTGAGAAAATTAACTCTACCTCAGCCAAACCCAGTACACTGATGCATCTAATTGTTTTGCAATGCTACTAGCATGCAAACTGTTCCTGCAGAGTGAAATGCTTCTTTTAGTGGCTTGTACTGAATGGTTGAAAAACAGGGGATGAGGAAATGAAGGGTATGAAGTAACATTAAGTTTGACAAAACAAAGTAGAGCTTAAGATAGAGACCATCCTCAGTTGGTGGAAATTTTCAATTTTAAATACAAGGTTGATTTTTATCTTGAAATCTCTTTAGGTCACTTCCTGCAGGGTTGCTGGCCAGCTATCTCAGTCCTGACAGCATCAGGGTACACTTAAATATTCTCTGAGGAAGTATGAATGTTTATTGGACAGCACTTTTCTTACCCAAGCTCAGTACTTTTCTGTGGTATGGCTGCTGGAACAAAGTGTGTGGTGTTACACCCATTCCCTTTTTCCAATCTGCTGCTATTGACCTTTTGCCCCCTGGAGTTAGTGCTTGTCAAACTTCTTGCACTCATTGTCTGTAGAAAGACAGTTGAAAAGTTGCTTCATAATTCTTCCTTTAGCCTAATTTTGAAATTAGTTCTTTTACTGTCTCTTAACCCATACTGTGTGTGAGTTGTGGTAGGCTGTAATAGATCAGAGTTGACTGTATGACTGTAAGACTTCGAAGCTGTGAGAGCAGTCTGAGTTTGCCCAGGAAACAGGAGAAGGCTCAAAAAGGCATTGCAGATTGCAGTTGGTTTTCTTGTGGTTCCTGAATGCCTCTGTATTGCTAATCATTTGCCCGTTTTTGACAGCGTTTGGCAGCAGTGTCAGCATTTTCTATGTGCTCCTTCATTAGGCAGCACAGCTGGAACCAGGCCCAGCTTGCCAGTTAGTAGAGGAGTCAGTTGTTACCTGATTCTAGGAATTAGCTCATGCAGACATGATGCAGCAGTGAGGACTGAACTGCTGAACTGGTTGTGTGTGTTTCACCTCCAGAGGAGTGTATTCTTATCAACACTGTAAACACTGGTATCGTACTATTTGCAGGTCAGGCATGAATCAGGCTTCGATGGTAGCAGATGCAATTGTCAGCACTTGTAATAATAAACTGGAGATACTGCCCAGCTCTTGAAATAGCTTAAAATTTATCTTATTTAATCTCTGTCTTTAAGGTAGCTGAGAAAAAGTACATCCTTATATCACTCACCAGTGTCTTGAAAGTTGTGGGATATTTGGAGGAAAAGGCAAGGTCCTTTCAAATAGTATCAGTGCCCTGTTATCTGCTTCATGGGTTGTCAGTGATGCAGCAAATATAAGGCTGGTAGTGTCCCATCACATCGTGGGTCAGTGAGAGGGCAAGAGATCCAACTGTGCTGCTTTAGCTCTGCAGTAGGAACTTTTGTCTTCCTAGACATCTGATCGTTCTCACATGTAATTATTTCTTCTCTGCAGAAGAAAAGGGAGAGAGGTCCCACATAGTAGATTTATCTATGAGCTACCATCCAAAAAAATTCCCAAGTAGCTGTTTCCCCTGTGTGTAACTAGGGGGTGTATAGTGTTAATATGTGCTGTTGTTCAGAACCTGAACTAAATTGAGTGTACTCCGCTGTCTGGAGCAGTGTCAGTGATGATAAAAGTGGCTTGAGAATTCATACAGATGCTTGCATGGGGGCTGTGTTCAAGCAGTCTTGTGGATGGGGTTACACAGGTGCAACAGGGGCCTGAAGCACCACTTTTTCATGTCCTTTTTATATCTGAAATAAAATAAACCTTTTCCCACTATAGGTATCTCTTTCAGCAGAAAGCTGGAGTCCTAACAGTTCCTTACTTGAGAAGGCACGGGGAGGGAGCAGGGGAGACATGAAGTCTGCACTGCCAAGCTGTGCTCTGCATATTGCTCTTGGGAGGTTTTTAAGCATGGGAATAACTGACTGGATTCCTTTATGTGGATGAAAGTACTTGAGGGACAAGGCAGGTATAGGTCTAACAGTACATTATATAAGTTGGCATCCGCTGAGGTGACAGAACATGAGCAGGCAGAGAGGCCCAATTGCATTACACAATGTTTACTGAGGGAGGAGAAACTCCTGCTGATAATGAGTTACAGAGTAGATGATTAAAACAGGGTAAAGGTAAATGTTTGTGTGTACCCATATGCATGTTAGGTGCTGAAAGGGAGTGTGTATCACCTTTTCCATCTTTCCTGGCTGTCCAGTCATCACTAAGAGGTGGGTCAGTATAGGAGGGAGCATTGAGGAGACACCACCTTTCTCTGCAGTAACAAATCCAGTGTATTTCACATCTCTTGGCAGAAATGGCAGCCAGTGCCTCTGCATTGGTGGTGTGATAAGGAATGGTCCCAAAAGAAATGTTGGCTGGTGTAGTTGCTTTGGGCAATTACCTGGTGCAGTCCCCTCAAGGTCCCTCTGTGTTAGAGAGCAGTGTGTTTGTTCTGGGCTCTTGGCTGAGCGGGTAGTTGGAGGCTTGATGTCTATCTCACTGTAGCTGAATAACCAGCTCTCAGCTTTGCGTGGGTGTTGGCTCTGTTGTCCTCAGCCTTGTAGGTTTAAGAAAGACAAAAATGCTATTAAGTCAGTTTTGAAAATTACATCCACTTAAAGAAAAGCTTATGCAAATAATGCTAGTATCTACTTACTGTGTAGTATGTTCTTGCTTTGTAAGTAGATAGTGTTTAATTTGAGCCTGGTATAATGAACTTTGAAGGCTTGTGCTGCAATACTGAGTAAAGCAGCTGTTATGGCTTTTTGTTTTGTTGAGAGTGATGTTGGCTGTACTCCTGCATAGTGCTGTCTTTGGTGAACTCACCTCTACCCTTGGCCAAGGGATTAAAGGCCATTAAATGTTCCTTCTGATTACAAGAAGGCTAAGTACATCATCAGAGCAGCATGTGTTACAATTCTGTTCATAATACCTTTGTGTGCTGCTGAGATCTTGGCTCAGAGTATGTTGTCCCAAGGCTGGTGCATGGGGGTGTCATGTGGCAAGGTCAGTGTAGGCTCATGAGGCAAGACATTACAGCTGGGCTGTCTCGGCTTGCCAACAGGGTGAAAATCTTGAACCCTGGGTTGGTTTCAGACAGTAAGTTGAAGCCAAGTGAGCCAGCTGCTTGACAATGCTGAACCAGGGTCTGGATAAGGAGGAAGTATTCCCAGTTCTGGGAACTGGAGAGAGGAGTAGTGCTTGTGTGATGGGTGCTGGAGAGTTCCCCTGGTTTCTTGCCTATGACCTGTCTCCAGCAGTATGGAGCAGGCATGTTGGACTGATTTGCTTTCAGTCCTGGAGGTTTCACATTTAGAGGTTTAAGGGTCTGACTGAGAGAAAAATACCACAAACTAGAGCTCTGATTTGGGTTTAAAATACGACACAGGTATAGTCTATTCTGTTGAATGTTTGATGTGATGCATGCTTGTATAATTTAGATCCTGAAGGGCATGTGGGTTTTTTGATATGCCATATGAATGATTTATATTTGCAGGCTTGTGATAGTACAATACAGTGAGGTGGTGTGGTGGAATTGGAAGTCATGGTTGCCAGATTGAAAACTGAAGGTGCTAATACATTTTTTTTTCCAGTGTGACATATCTTAGATGTTGTTCTTTAGTGTTTTCCTCAGTGATTTGTGGGACTCGCATCTTACAGCTTCCTGTGTTATCCCATATATACGCTACAGTGCAATATGAAGGTTTTCCATATCACTTGTAATTTAAATGATGCATGTGATTTGCACAGCAAATATATTCAGAGTTTTTCTGCTGACAAGACTTCACTGGGATGCAGATTTTCCACAAAAACATCCTACAATCTAAAAGGTTCATGATAGCTTGAAGAAGTTGAGTGCTATGCCCTTTCTCATTTTTTTATCTCAACATGGAAGCACAAAGATTATGCAATTTGTCAGACAGAGTGGCAGCCTGAACTTGGACCTCTGTAATACAAGTTGAATGTCTTGGGATGGTTATTCTGGTTTAACTGTTACTCTAAATTTCTTCAGTCATCAGTTTCTGGAGCCAGACTTGCCTACCAGAAAGCAGCTACTTGATCTTTATATTTAGCTTGCACAATTTGTCCTTGCCTTTGAAAGCTCTGGAGAGAAATTGCTGCTTATCAGACCATAAGTATTAAAAGTGAAAAGGGTGGAGAAGAGGAGAGAATACTCGTTGCTACTGCAATTCTGAGCTATCCAGGTTTCTCTTCTATTGCCAGACATGACGTGGTCAGAGTTCAACTGAAACACAACTATTAGTGCTGAAGCAAATTATAGTAAGGCACCTATAGGTAGAACTCTCTTTGATGTGTTTTTGGAGGGTTTTGCTTTGTTTGATTTTAACTAAAATAAATTTTAAAAGTGTGGTTCTGTCCTTATTTGTAGAAAATACTTGTGCTGTGAAGAGAGGAAGGTCTGTTTGGTTTAGAGCTGGTCCATGCACAGATATTGTGGTCTGGGGCTTTGGCAAGTACCAATAGAACATGTTTCAGGTGGATGTGGCTGTGGGATGTCAGAATATTGGATGAGATGGGCTTAGGGAACAGGGAAGCCTCCATTGAGGAGAATGAATGCCTTTAAATAGAGCACTGAAGGGAATGTAAAGGCCAAGGTATCACTTGATTTCTTCTGAAAGCATAAGAAGGTCTTGGATAAAGTTGCAGAGTTGAGAGCATGTCGTATGGTGGGAAAGGTATTGCCTTCTGGCTTCGTGTGCAGTAAGCGACAGAACTTGATACATTTGCTGCTCAGGGTGTTGATGTGAGGAAGGGGAGTTGGAACTGGCCTACTGAAGACTGTGCTGTGTTCAACTACCCCTGATCTTGCTGTTATAGGAGGGGCTCTGACAGTAAATTTGCCTCCTTGGGTAATGCAGAGTGACAAATGACTTGGAGAATGACTGTTAATTCACAGAATTATTTCCTCATGTGGTTACCCTTTGCTTCCCAAGGTATCATTGAAAGAGATGAAACACCTATGGAGAAAGAAGTTGCACGTCTGCATCGAGCGAATTTTGAATTCTCTGACATTTTCTACTTCTGCAGAAAAGGGTTTGAGGCCATTGTAGAAGATGAAGTCACTCAAAGGTTTTCCTCAGAAGAGCTACTTTCCTGGAATCTCCTCACAAGGACTAATGTCAACTTCCATTACATCAGCCTGAGGCTGACTGTTGTGTGGGTCATTGGGGTTATAGTGCGGTACTGCTTCTTGCTACCCCTACGGTAAGCTCGTGGGTGCTGAGGGATTTTGGCAGTCTGGGAATGCATAGATTTGTGTTTTCTTGGTAAAAGTCATCTCAGCTTTTTTTAATCCAAAGGCCACATTAGCAGAAGTAGATGATTAACGTGCTTAAAGGCTGCTTTTAATGGTTAAGATGCCATTCAGAATACTTTTATCTTGCTATTCACTGTGGAGAAGAGATTAGGGCTAGTGGTCATCTTTCCCATGAATGCTTCTCCATAGCTCTGTGTATTGGCAATGTAAGTGTAAGGTGGGTGAGCTGTAAAGCTCCCTGACTCTGTATGCAGGGGAGCATCTGAATCTGCTGCCTTTGCAGGACTGTGATTTTGAGCAACACATCAGGGAATTACTGTGTTAGAGAACTGGATAAGTCAGGTATCTGAGGAATAATTGAATTTCTGCAATCCCTTTCCATTTTGTAGGAGAAAAGTGTTATTACAATGAGCAAAACTACTTATTTTGATGTAATGTCTGTTTTGTGTGTAGCTTTACCCTGGCTGCCATTGGGATTACGTCAATGATTGTGGGAACAACGCTGGTAGGACAGCTGCCAAACAGCAGGTAGGTACTGTGTGTGAGGGGTAAACTTGCCAAGTTGCATCAGTGCAAATAGCTGAAGATTAGTAGTGAACAAATTTTACAAACAACAGACTACTGATAGTTCACTGTACTTGTGACCTTACTTTTAGCAGCATTTTGGATTTGGCCTGAGATTGGCTTCTTGCCAGGCCTAGCACTGAGGTTGGTGATCTCTGATGGGCTCCTCCTGCTGTCTAGAGAGACTCAAAGGGAGTGTAGTATGGGAGATAATTTTGTTGAGATGATAAATATCCAGTCAGGAGATCACAGCCTTGCCTACATAAGTTACACTGAAAGTATGACATATCTTGACTGAGCTGCTGTAGCAAGTGAGTGGTAGAACTGGGAATATCCCTTTGCATTCCAGAATACTAGAAAAATTTCAGTCCTGACTTGTATTGAGTAGGCTGAAGGATACTGTATGTCTGTCTAGCTGCTTTCCAGGATACTCCAAATGTCTGTGATTTTCTTTCAGTCTGAAAAACTACCTGAGTGAAGTGGTCCACCTCACATGTTCCCGCATCCTCGTCAGAGCTCTGTCTGGTACTATCCACTACCATAACAAGTGAGTTACAATAAAAAAAGTGTGTATGCTTCTATGTGTGTGAGCATCCCATTTGAAATGGGGGCTGCTCTTATCTTACCTGCAAGTTAATGCCATACTAGATGCTGGCTCACCTGGCAGCTTTATGGGACTGTTGGGTGTGGAATGTAGTGCTTTTTGCACTAGTAGTCTAACAAAAATATGTACTTGCAGGGAGAACAGACCTCAGAAAGGAGGAATTTGTGTTGCCAACCACACATCACCGATAGATGCGATCATTTTGACAAATGATGGATGCTATGCAATGGTATGAGGAGATCCACGATGATCACAGCAGAAGGAGGGGGATCAGGAGAGGGAAAGATTGTGGGGTATTGGTTGTGGACCTCAGTACTTAACTTTCATGGTTAGAGACGTTTCCTTGAGCACTAGTCAGTGGGGAAAAGTATACGTTGTTTTGAAGTTGGTCTGCAAGTTACATGCTGGTGAAGTTGTCCTGGCAGTGTCAGTGCTAGGCTCTTCACCTGGTTAAGTACTTGGGATACACTTCCATGTGTGTCTAGATTCTCTTCAGTGAATACAGTTTAACAGTTTAGTGGTTGCTGCTAAATCCTGGCTTACAGTCTCTAGTGCATTTGGGTCTTCTTGAGGGGGATGAAGAACAGGAGGTCCTGCTTTTCAAGTGTCTCAGGTTCTGATGTGCCTTGCTGGGCTTGCAGGTTGGCCAGGTTCACGGGGGGCTGATGGGAGTCATCCAGCGAGCCACGGTCAAGGCCTGTCCTCACGTCTGGTTCGAACGCTCCGAGATGAAGGATCGCCATCTAGTGACGAAAAGGTGAGGCGTGGAATGGTGGGGCTCTGCTTACCTCCTGGTGCCTGACTCCCTGGAGAGTCATCCGACAATCAGAGACCCAGATGAGGAATGAAAGCTTTGTAAAGACAGAAGCCCAAGAAGCTGACAAGGTTGCAATGGGGAATGGGTAACTTGGAACGTTGGTATCTTGAGAGGGCAAAAGGCTGATTTGTGAAAGCATCTTTCAGCAAGGGCCATGTCTTATTCCAGTTTATGACTGCTGCTTGTAACTGCTAATCACAGGGATATGAGTTGTCTGTAATCTCATATTACTGTAGGCTGGAATGATGCAAGGTATTGCAACTTGGTAGGTGTAGGTAGAATTGGAAGCCATCAGTACAGCAGAGGTTCAGCAGCAGTTTTTGGAGTGAGTTGCAGGGGTGGTATGCAGCAAATTGGATCACTCAGAATGACCTAAATATGCTTGCTTGTGTGGGGTTTGGTACAGCAGACTGGTCAAAATGTCAGGTTCCAAGATCACCAAGGAAGAGGCTTGAAAAATTTATACAGGATGAAATGGATCAGACCAAAGGTTCTGGTAAGGTCTGAATTGCAGACTGTCCCAAAACATCACAGTTGGGTAGCCATCAGCATAATAACTAATGTCTGGTCAATTCAGATGTACATTTTGAGTGGATGTGAAGATACCTAAATTCTAGGACTTTCTGTTAAAAGAGAAATGCTGATCCTAAATTGGGCTTTCTATGGCCCAAATTCTCAAATTCATTTAAAATTGTCAGTCACTGGAAATAACAGAATGAGCTGCTCACAAAAGCGATTTTCTGCAGAATGTTACCAAAGGTATACCTGTGGACATGGCAGTACAATGATAGAAATTCTTCCTAATTTTTAAAGAACTTCTAGGTTAATTTTGACAGGTTAACTTCTTCGCTACTTTATTGTCCTCTTCTCAGCAGGACGGTTTTGCCAAGTTGTCCAAGTGTTATTCAAGTAGTGTGAGCTGTAGGCATTTTGAGTCCCCTTTTAATGAAATCTGTTGTTAAGTTAGCAGAGCCTGGATGGACTACTGCACAATTTTTTTTCTTATGTGAGCAATTTCTTGAAGATTGAGTTGATCAGAATTAGTTGGACTGACTTAATGGCACACGTTTGTTGGCTTCCCTGACAGTCATTAGTAAAATAATACAGAGAAAGGAAAACAGGATATTACCTCAATGTAATACATCAGGAGCCTAAGGGATGCCTTGCACAAAGCTTCAGTTTTCTTATAAACAGAAAAGCAAGCACAAATTAGAGTCTAGTAAAAGCCTTTGCTTTCAAAGAAATATGTAATATGTAAAGATATTTTTAATGCACCTGCCTGGGGAAAGAAGAGTGGAAAGGAGCAGTTTTTTAAGCTTTCCTTCTTGCTTCCACAGACTCAGGGAACATGTGGCAGATAAAAGCAAGCTTCCAATCTTAATTTTTCCAGAAGGTAAGAAGCTGAACTACTTCTTATCTCCATTCAGTATAGTTGTCATCCCTGTTCTCTTTTCATGGCTTCTGCTGCTCAGATGTGTCTTCACCTCTGGCTTAAACTTTGTTAGGGCATTCCTATTTTTCATGTTTCATATGAGGGTACATGGAGAAAACACAATACTGTCCCTGGCTGTTGGTTCTCCTGGCAGAAACTGTAAGCAGGAGAATAAGAAGATTGTTTATTTTGCCCTATGAATATCAATTCGCTGTCCTACAGATTTAACCTCAGCATTGTGCTGTTTGTCTCACACACATTCTGACTTCATTCAGGGAGTCAGTCATGAGACAAAGGATAAAAGCAGAGGAGAGATGCTTAAGTTATACTGACTGAGCAGCAAAAGCAGGCCTTTATGGGCAAGACCTGTATGCTGATTTAGAGTTTCTACTGAAATACGGTAGACTGTGTGAAACAATGACTGTATCTTTTGGACAGGCACCTGCATAAACAATACATCTGTGATGATGTTCAGGAAGGGGAGCTTTGAAATAGGAGGGACAATCTATCCTGTTGCAATCAAAGTAAGTGGAAATATCTGGCTACTGAATTTCAAAGTTTGGGGTCTGTTTTTGTCTGGGTAACTGGAAGCTGTTTCAGTACAGTTACTATTGAAAGCGCAGTAGCTCCTGCAGTTGGCTGTGTGCTGTGGATGACTCCTTAGTGTTAGTGGCTGAAATGAAAGTCAAGTCCTTTGGCCTATGGAGCATGGCTGGTAGGCCCTGGTGGGATCTGCTGCTTCCTCCAGAAGCAAGATCTCACTAGTCCTTCTGAATGCTGAAGAGGGAAGAGAAGCATGCTGCTCACAGCAAACTTGACTCTTTTGGCTGGTAAGGCAGATGGGTCACATCTGCTGCTGGCTCTGTCATGTAATCACAGATCTGGGAGGCTGTGGTGCTCTGTGGGGAAAGGGTTTTCTCATTTGTTTTTTGTGATCCTTTACAGTATGATCCTCAGTTTGGAGATGCATTCTGGAACAGCAGCAAATACAACATCGTGAGCTACCTGCTGCGAATAATGACAAGCTGGGCCATTGTCTGCAACGTGTGGTACTTGCCACCAATGGTTAGAGAGGTAATCTAGCATCTGGTTGACTCATTGCTATTTAAAAACTTGACTGTGTCTGCAAGGATCTTGTTACTCTTTTTCCCCAAAACCTCTACCCATCCCATGCCTCTACATCAGAGTTTTGTATTGAATTTTTGTCAGTGGTGGCTGATGCATGATTGGACTTAGCTTTTCCTGATGAAGCTTGGTACCATCAGCAATAGTGTCAATGTTCCATCATGCTGGAGCAAAGTTTTCTCATAATTTCAATGCTTTGGGGGGGAAAATGAACTAAATTATTATCACATGAGAACATCAGATTGTGGTGTTGGCAGGATAAGGGGCAGATCGTTTGGCAGTGAGCTAATTTGATGAGGCAGCAGATGAAAAATGTTACGAAAGTCTGTTTCAATTCACTTCTCTCTGCTTTGATTATGTTGAATTTATGACCCTTGAAGAAAGATGAAGATGCTGTTCAGTTTGCCAACAGAGTGAGGTCAGCCATTGCTCGCCAAGGAGGACTGACTGAACTTCCCTGGTGAGTAATGCCATCCTTGTTAGACTTATGGACTCTGTTAGTTCGATTGGGATGTACTTTCTCCCTTAGCTTTGTGACAGATAACATTCAACATCACTATATTGCACTCCAGAGAAAACAAAGGAGTAAATCCACATGCACATACATGAAAGTAAAAAAAAAAGATTCACAAAGTCTTTGGAGCATGTGGCTTGCAGAGAGTTTCACCTAAAGGCTTGATGCTTTTGAATCAGCCCATTCACAATTGTTTCTCATGTTGAGACTTCTGCTGTGATTAAATAGCAGAAGTGAAGTGACTTGGCAAATCTGATTAACAACAAAAAAGAAAATGGAGCTTGATGCTTTTTGCTCTGACTCTCAGGTCCTACCTTAGTAAGTAGCAGTATGGTGCCTAGATTTCATATAAAACAAATGAAAGCAAGATTCTGATGAACAGAATGGGCCAGTGGATTCAACTATGAGGCTTAGGTGGCCCTCTGGATGATGTAAGGCAAGAGACAACTATGGTGTTGCACAAGACTGACTGCCTCTATGATCTAGGGAAGCAACATCCCAGATTGCCAAAGGTTTTTATTGTAGGTGCAGCCTGTTACTAACATGAGTAGTCTGCTTTAATGGGCTAAACTCAAAATTTGGACTGCGTAAGAATTGTGGCTTAAGGTAAAGATTTTAATAAACATGCTTAAACTTGGATGTTCTGTAAGTTCCAAAGAAAATCCTTTAATAATATGGTTTAGATTAAAACTCTAGAGTTCATTAAGATACTTTATATAATGCATAGTTTGATAACAATAGTCATAACAGTCCTGATACGTTACTTTTCCTTCTTGCTCTGTTCCAGGGATGGAGGTCTGAAAAGAGCAAAAGTCAAAGATTCTTTCAAAGAAGAACAGCAGAAAAACTACAGCAAGATGCTAGTGAGAAATGGATCAGTAGGAAGCCTGTCTACAGGAACAGAGTCAGACTGAATGGTGGTTCTTGAAAACTTAACTTTGCACAACCAGCCTTAGCAGGAATAATGTTTTTTTTAATTAAAAAAAAAAAGATGAAAAAATAGAGCAAGGAAACAACAAAATCCTTCATCACAAGTATACATATTCTCTGTATGGCTGGTGCAGAGCCTGCCAAGGGCAGTGTCTCTGTATTCCTCCTTATTCACTCTTCTCACTCTCCTGCCCCTCCCCATCTTCATGTGATGATGCACTGCAGCTCCAGATATTCTTGAGCTGAATGCCAGCAGAGTTAAGAGACACAAGGAAAAAGCACCCCAGTTTTTCTGAGTTTGTAAGGAGAAAGGGAATTACACTGAACAGATGCTGTCAGGGCACTGGTTGTGAAGATACCTCTTGTTCATGGTACCTTGAAGGTTTAAACATATCAAAATGTCTTTTTTTCCCCTGTTGTTCACAGAGTTTTTGTTGTAGATTTTTTTACATAACATGTTTTAGGATGTCAGAACTCTTGGTTAGCTTGCACCTGGATGTGCAAGGAGGGAATGGAAGCAAGGGTTGCAGAGACCCTAAAGGATGGGAAAAGGAGCTGTCGGGCCAAAAGCACAGTTCATGGACCATGAGGAATTTGGTGGCCTTATAACATGGTATCGCCTTTACTGAGAACTGCTACCTAAGGGAAGATAAGGGCAAGTCCTCACCCTCCCTGTCCACTGCTATTGTTGAAATTGCTTTCTTGAGCTCTGAAACTGTAAAGGTAAGGTACAGGAAGCAGTTGGATAACGTAGGCTGTGACAGATGAATTTTTATGAAGTGGATTTTCAAGAGTACCTTTCTGCAAAAATGGCTGCAAGTGGCTTAAAGTTCTCAAGAGAGCCACTCCAGAAACACATTTTGTGTTTTCTGGGCTGGCAATAGCTATCACAACTATAAACATAGACTCCATAAGTCACCTATGATATGAGACATGGCATGTCCAAATCTGCAACATATTGCTGTCTGAATGTAATGAGAAATAAATTCTATATTTCTAATGGGTCGTGTGTGGCATTTATACTGTCCTCTAAACGTATGTAATTATTACAGTTACACTTCATGAGAACTTAATGTTAGAATCATGTAAACTTCAGCCAGTGACATAAATGACCAATAGTAGTTGAGCTCTTCGCTGATTTCTAACCTGACTTTTTTCATGTTTTTCCTTTTCCTTGGACTAAGGAACATATATGGCTTGGTGTTTATCCTTTCTAGAGTGACTCATCATGCAGACTGAACTTGAAATTACAGCATGAAGTCTTTATCAGGGAGACTCAACTAATGAATCTATAATTAACTGGAAAACAACCATGAGCTTCTAAATTTTTAAGAGTTAATTTGTAAGTAGTTTTTTTCTTGTGAGAAAGAGAGCTTAAATGTAGTGTTGGAAAAAATATTACTGTTCTACAAATCAAAATTTAAAAAGGTTAGATCATAGTTTCCCCAAAAAAGGTTTCTGATCTGTTTTTCATCTCTGTCCATGCACTTACACAAGGATAAATATATTTATTTGTTGAATATTATATGGACATGCAGCATATATTTGTCTTGGCAATCTGGTTGTGAAGCCTGTTAGAAGTATGTGGCCTTGGGAAAAAACATCAGGGAAGGGGTGCTTAGAGAAGTGTTTTCAGGTTTAGTATGGCAGGCCTTTAAGAAGCAAATTGTATTAAAAGGATTAGAGTGGTAAGACAAGTGAGACACAGCAGAGGTTTTTTGCTTATATGTGAACCTAGTTCAACTGTGAACTGAGTTATGTTATTACTATTAAGATGGACTTGTCATGCAAGCTTTGGGCTAATGAATGTATTAGTCATAATTTGTGGATATTAGCTCTTACCTTGAGCTTTCCTGGATTGCACTCACAGTAGAAAGCTTTGTAAGGACAACTTACCTTTTTAAAACATGCCTGCATGTGCACACATGCATACACATATACAATATAGTTTAGGTAACACATTCAAAAATTTGTTGTGTATATCTATAAAATATTTATTTTAAGGTATAAATTGTGATGTATTTCTCTGCAGATGGAACAGGAATTGTTTTGGTGAAGGTTTAAATACATGATTCCTGAGAGAACCTTCACAGTCAGTTTATGGGCCCTCTGCTTTCTTCCTGCTTTTGAAGTTGATCATCACTAACTGAAGTGTAGTGGTTTTTTGAAATCTTGACTGTGCTCACTGAGGTGCTTTGTTAGGTGTTTGCAGCAACAGGATTGTCAGCTTTGGTGAAAGTGCCAAAGCCTGCAGTTTGCTTCTTGCTTAGGGCAAAACTGAATTTTAAGGCAAAAAGCCCTGCTCACTTGAAGGATGATGACAAGGTAATACAACAACACTGTAATGGAATGTTGTCTGACAAGCCAAATGGAGTTCTGTGACTTCATTACAAATAGCCTTCACTGAACTGATTTTTAACAAAATCTGCCTTATTTTGGAGAGAATTTATCAAGGAAATGTGTAGATGAACTGTGTGAGTGGCACTGGGTACAAGAACAGGCATCATGCCGTCAGTTCTTAATTGCTTCATGAGTGGAGATACAGGTGAATGAATAAGCTGAGGAGGTTTATTGAACCTTTATTTTATATCTTTACTAAGCAAAACGTTTTGTGTCTTGTTTGACTCTTGATGGGTTTTTGGTGCTGTATCCCTAGGCTTCTCATGTAGCTCTGGAAAAGTGTTCAGGGAGGCAGTGGTGACTACTAATAAATGATTCTGGACCATATCCCAGATTTGTTACAGACATGAGATCCATGTTCTTTGGGTGGTTTTATTAACTTTGGAGAAGGCTTTTTATAGGGCAGCAATGTATACCACAATGACTAATAGCGGAAGGCCAGTGCATAGAAGTTGTGACTTGACTCAGTGCTGGTTAGGCCACTCTCTGCTGTCTATGGAAAGCTTTCTGTACTTTTTTTTCCTTTTCCCCTTAACAGATCTAGGAAATGTTGCAGCTGTTTTGGGTTGGATCAGTAGAGACAGCTCAAGAAACCCAGTGGTTGAACTTGAAGTCTTAGTTTGTAGTGCTGGGCACACAGAGCATTAATTCTTATTCTAGGATCTAAGTAGGTATTTTTGTTTAGGTTTAAAGGAAGAGTTCAGAGAAGGGTTGGCATCTTTCAAGCTCTGATAAAACCTCACTGGCCTTTGTGGAAAAAAAAGCCCAGCTAGTTGATTTTAAAGATGGTGAATAAATCCAATTCAAATGTTATAATTATTTCTCTTGCTGAAGTCTGTGCTATTTCCTTAAGCACAGTGGGTATAGCCAAGGATTCTGTTTGTATCCTGGTAAGTTTCTCTGCCTCTAATACATTAAATGTATGCGGGCTGTCATTATAGACAGCTCGTAATTGACATGACAGAGGCCAATGAAAAAACTCAAACTGAGAATCCTTGAAAACTTGTTACAAAAACCTCAGTGTTGACTGGAAGATTCTGAGCTAAACCTAAATTATGTTTTATCCTGAGATTTAAGGTACTTAAAATGGCCTTGTCCTCTCCATTACTAAACAGATTGATGAAAGGTTTTTAGTTAAGATTTAGGTCTTTTCCCACTTCCCCCAGTATTTTTCTCGTATAACTTGTAGAAGACTTCAAGCATCAGACTTAACAAATGTGATGTATTCCTGGTCTTCCTTGTTTTAACTAGTACTTCTCAAGAACTGGACAGCCCTGATATTATCCAATGTGCAAATTCTTGTTTGAGGAATTGAAAGGATTTTAAACAGTACTGAGAGATTTAAGAAAAGGACCAAAGAAAACCTTAGAGACATAACTAAGATGAAAGCAGACTTCAGCTATGAAGCCTTCTTCAAGGTATTTGTACTAATGCTGTGGAAGGAATTTCCTAGTTCTGATTGTTGATGTTGGACACAGCTGTTGGATAAACAAGTCTGTCAGTATAAGCACTAGAGAAGCCTGATTTTTTATGCAATTGTGCTTCAACTTAAGTCTTCAAGCTCTAATTGAAGTTGTGGTATAATACAGTATAACCATAGAATGGGTTGGGTTGTAAGTCACCTTTAAAGATCATCTACTCCAACCCTAATGCAATCAGCATCTTCAAATAGATTAGGTTGCTCTGAGCCCTGTCCAGCCTGACTTCAAATATTTCAGGGATGGGATACCTACCAACTCTCAGAGCAACCTGTTCCAGTGTTTCACTCTGCTCATTGTAAAAAAATTCATCCTTAAATCTAGTCTGAATCTGCCTTTTACTTTAAAGCCATTACCCCATGTCCTATCACTACACACCCTGCTAAAAAGTCTGTCCCCATCGTTCTTGTAAGCCTCCTATAAATGCCAAAAAGCCACAACACAGTCTCCTTGGGCCCACTTCTTGAGCTTGTCCAGGTGCCTCTGGATGGCACTTCTGTCCTTCAGGTGTGCCAACTGCACCACTCAGCTTGGTGTCCTGTGATTTTGCTCAGGGGGCACTTGATCCCTCTATGTCATTGATGAAGTGAAACAGTACTGGTCCCAGTACAGCCCTCTGAGCGATGCCCCTTGGAGCGTGATGAGGGCCAGTAGGCACCGCAGAACACGTTTCTTGACTCAGCCATGTCTGAGTATTTACAGTTGGACTAGAAAGCTGCTAAAAAGGCTTGGGGATTTTTAATATTTGTGTGACAAACCGGCTGTTCAAGCCTAAAAGTGAGGGTGAATTCTTTGATTTTTGTCACGGATGTGTTTTTGGGCACTGCTGCTCCTGAAGAATGTGTTCATGCCATTACCATCTCTGATTTGTTCCCATCCTGGATGTTTTTGATTCCCTGAAATGAACATAATGAAAGAAGCAGGAATGTGACCTCAAGAGTCAAGATACAGACTCCAATAATTGTTCACTGTCTCCATCTTTTTATTACATTTTTCTGAGGCTGTTTTTTCCCCCCTGATTTGCTGGATAAAATCCATACAAATGAAATACAAGCACAGTCGGTAAATAATAATGAAAAGGTAAATTCCTTTTACTGAGAAGCCAGTGCATGTAAGACATCATCTGGAATTATGGTGATTTTTTTTCCTTTTTGCACAGATCACGACGCTGTTGCAGTCTTTTAGAATTAATATCTGGCTTTTAGGCTCTATAATGGTTTGTGTGACCTCTTCTTACCCTTTGGCTAATAAAGAAAGTGACTTTGTTTTTAAATAGAAGACAAACATAACAGTGCCATGGATAAGGCTCATAATTCTGTTAAATAGCAGGGGATGGGAAGGTGTGTGGCTTGGTTTTCCAAATTGCAGGCTGGTGATGCAACCATCTTTGGGGCAGGGAGGTATGGATTTGTCCATATCTGAGCTTCAACAGAGCTGCCCGGCAGCTTGGAGAGGAGGCACAGAAAATCCCTGCCAGCTTCCACCTTTCTTCTGTAGGTGAGGCATGGCACAGGGCTGGAAACTCAGCCACAGGTGGCCAGGTTGCAGTTTGTACATCTCTGTTGTGGGAAGGCCCACCTGATGTGGACCTGGCCCCACTGAATTTCTGGACATTTCCAATGCTTCCATCAGTGGCAGTGACTATGGTGTGTCCTTGTGCAGTGGTAATGTACAATTCACAGGCTGGAATGTACCCATTTTTTTCTCACACACCAGATAATGTGAATGCCTTGGAGACCTAATTTATAGGGATTTTAATTTCAGAGAGAGCATGAGAGATTAATAACTCAGCTTCTGTGAGTTTCTATGTCATGTGTTGGCTTGATACTTTTCCACCAGTGTATCTTGGTTCATTTTACTGGAGTCAAGTCAGTTGTTAAGGAATAATAGAGTGGTTTGGGTTGGAAGGGACCTTAAAGATCATTTCATTCATTCCCCCTGCCATGGGCAGGGACATTGTCAGCTAGACAAGGTTGCTCAAAGCTCCATCCAGCCTGGCCGTGAACACTTCAGGAACAGGACATCCATCCAGGGTGAGGAATGGATCTTGGGAGTGAGGTTTTTAGCCATACCTGGAATACATGTCCTGTCTCAGTACCTAAGCTGCCCCCATCCATCAGCTGATGACTGCACGAAGGCTTATTGGGTTTTGTGATTTGGTTTTTTTCCTCCCAAGTTATATCCTTGTGCAAGGAATTGGCTGGGAGATAACTTGTAACTTTCTACAAAATAGTGGAAATATTCATGTTTTTGGTAGTGAAGAGCTCTTTTAGAATGAACTGGCACTGAGCTAGGATGAGAGTAGGGGACTCATACCTTTTACAATTAAATCTTCCTTGATGCTCTTGGAGTTTTCAAGCAATGGGCATTGTTAACAGAGCACTGGCACCCTCAGTTTGGGGCCCTGTGTCAGGCAAGCATGCCAAAATGTTCTGCCTCTGAAGTGATTTCATGTGAGTCAGGGTTTTTCTGGACAGCAGCAGATTTTTCTGCATGCTTTCTCATCAGGACCTTCTACCTTTCTGTATTTTTGTCATGCATTTGTTGTAGCCTAGTTTTTATTTTGGTTTTTAATGTTCTCTGGCTCTGCAATTTCATGGCTGATGTTTAAGAAAGGCTCAAGTTTTGTCACTGAAGAATGTCTGTATGTACTCAGCTTTGATTTTTCACATTGCTTGCCTATGGGCTCTGTCTTTCTACCTCCATTCCCATACAGTAGCAAGTAACTGTCTCCTGGCAATTAGTTACATAGAAGAATGATGAGATTGGCCCTGTGTTCTCCTCACTTCATCCTGGGATAATGGATTAGTCCAGATGCTCGACAACATTGCATAAAGTGAGCATGATGGAGTGTAAACCCATGTGGAGACAGCTCTAGCCCAAAACAACCCTTGCATGGCATACTCTAATTTTCTTCCTCATGCTTCATCTTGTGCAATTGTTCCACTTAATTATTGCACTGTGGAAGTCAGCAGCCTGGGCAGGGATTAATCCTTTCCAACAATTGCAATCAAACTTCTACTCATGCACTCGACTCCTAATGCTCAGTTCATGCTTAGGGAAAGGGATGGGAATTCAGGAGCATTCTCTTACCAGCAGCAGAAATTTCTTCCTTGTCCTGTTCAGTTAATAACACTACCTGTTGAAGAGGAATAATGTCATTTAGGAGATAGTCACTCCCCAATTTAGCCATAGGTAGAAACCTGTGACCAGCTGGAAGTTCCAAACCCACCTGTTTATTTAGCTGGCCTGGCTTGGGATAAAAGCTAAACATGTTGTTGGAGGTTTTGGGAAGATCTGGGGGGTGAGGGAGGTTATCTAGGCTTTTAGGGTTGTGAAGTGCCTGGTGGGTGTTAATTAGATGCTCTTTGTGATAGTTAAAACACTTTTAATCTTAAGGTGCCAAAAGATCTTTGGAAATTGTCCCTGATACCTTGAGAAAGGTCGTGTCCAAATATTTGTCTTCAATCTTAATAAGTTCAGAAATAGCACAGACTCAGAGTAGCTCTGTGAAACTATAGATAACACATGAATTAAAAAGAAGACATGACTGGGAAGGGAGTGTAGTTACGGCTTTTGAAATAACTTGCTACTCAGAAAATGTAGTGCTCGAGCCGAACTACATCCTTAGTATCTTTTGGAGATGTGCGGGGCCATCTTATGAAGTCTTATGTCTTCATGCACCAAAGGGGCAAAATCTTTGCTTGTGTTGAAGCTGGATATGTTGTCCTCACAATTCTGTATGTGTCCTGGTCAGGATGTGACCCAGGATGTGTTCCCATTTCCATTAGAACAGGATTTACTGTATTTCAAAATAGCTAAAGTAAGGCTTGAGGATGATGGGAGTGTTTGTCTTGCATCCCTCCTCTTCCCTTGAAATCATATGCACTCATGTACCTCTTCAACAAAACTCACAGGGAGTTGATCATCAGCGCTGTCTCAGGTCTAGGAGTTCCATTTTCTGCAGACATGTTGATTTCTGCTCCTTATGTTACTTGAACAGGATGTTTGCTGCTGCGTTTGCAGAGGTTTTGAAAATGCTCCAAGATGGCTCTAGTGGTTTGACAAAAGGGCTAGGATTTGTACTAGGGGCTAAGACTGGGAGTTAATTACCCAGAATGGCATCACTGTCATTTTACTATAGTGTAGAGGAACGGTTAAGGTGAGATGCACATCTTTGCTCGCATACAAGCACTACCCAGCCTATTTTAGTGAATCACCACTAAAGGTGCCATCTCCGGTTGCCAAAATTGAGGCATAGTGTCTCTTTTTTTAAATCACCGTTACCATTCAGATCTTGTTTCTCTAATGGGCTGTGGGTGCTGATGGCAGCACCAGGAACTGGTAATTCTGCTGCTTTGGGGATACTGCTATTCTCACTCTGGGCTTTACTTTAGGAGCAAATTAGACTATTTGGCTCCTCCTGGTGGAAATACAAGCCACCTTCTCGCATAGAGTTTGAATTTGAGCTAGTTAAGTCACAGTAAACTTGTGTTACAGAAATCCATTTTAGGGAACAAGCCAAGTCCAGGCTTTTTGTCAAAATGATAAAATTTAGTTACTTAAACCTGTCCTTTCCAGCTTTGCAAAGCTGCTGTGGCTCAACAATTTGGGACCTTAAATCTTTGCTTGAGATAGCTTTGCCTTGCTGCATCACCAACTGAAATTAAATTGGGCAAGGATGGAATCTATGTAAATGTGTCCACTCTTGAGGCTTGCACAGTGTTGTATTTTCGCCCTCTCTACATGGGATTTCCTTCCTCACAGCAAGATACACTGCTCCTGCCAATTTTTCAGGCTTACTGCTATCTTTAGGATTTTCCATCACTAAGACAGACTACCCCTTCTTGTCTGATATGATGTTCTAGCTGTTTGTGGAGCATCTTCTTCTGTAGGCTGAAAAAGACAGAGAGAGATCAGTAACAGATAAAGGATAAGGTTGCTTACACATGTCACTGTGGTCCTTAGGAATATGGACTCTGTAGGAAGTAAAACTCTCAGCCATTAAGAAAGTTGCTGTTTGAATTGATTGTGACCCAGAGAGACAGCAGAAGAAATACATGCAGGATGTGACAGGAGAAGTGCTGTCAAGAGAATGCCCTTGATAGCCCCAAGATTTTTTTCATGGGCATGTGATGGCAGTTCCAGGCCTTGCTACAGCTTATAGAATTCTCTTATGCAGTGTCTCAAACAGCCTTTTGATCATGTGCATTTGTGTGTGCTTCCTGAAATATAAGAAGATATTTCACACTATTCTCCTAGCAGAAAAGTAAAATAAACTCTTAAGGATACTGTTTCAAGGAGGCTATTATGCTATTGATGATCATGTTACTTTTGCACAAGGGTTTGCTTATTGTTTTCAAAACTGTCTGAAAGGGTGCTTTTCATAGCATATAGCTGCTTATGGAGGGAACAGGGGTTTTTCCTCATTTTTGCTTTAAAGGTTTCAGTTCTAATGCTTTCAGTTCCTCAAGTTGGAGATGTACAACATTTAAATAGAAAGATTTTGCTTTTTAATCACAAAAATGCTACTGTTGGGGTTTAGCTTAGAATTTAGTGTTAACAGCAAATATGTAAAGAGGGTGAGGGTCAGCAGTGTTTGAAGCAGTCGAGCTCCCAGGTTTGGCTTCTCACATGTCTTAGGTATGTGTGTCAAGATTTAAAAACAGGAATGGTTTGTCTTCCATGCTTCAAGTACAGCATCATTATGTTCCTTTTTCAGGTACTTCAAAAAACCCCTTAGCTATGATATAACTAACATAAAAATAACAGTAAGGGAAGAAAGCCACCAGAGCTAAAGACTCCAAACACAGCTCAAAAGCCTGTGCCATGCTGTGGCATCAAGGTTTCAACACCTGAAATAAAAAATAACCAACCAACCAACCAACCAACACCCCCCCCTCCACAAAACCAAAAAAACAAAAAAAAACCCAAAACAAACCCAAAAAGAAACACACACACACACACACACACACACAAAATAAATGAGGCACGCTGATCTTGCAAAAGTAGCATATTTAATTTTAAATCCTGTAGTTGCTGTTATGTAGTTTATTCCAAGTCCTGGCAGCACTGACAAGTGTGGCAGGAAAGTAAGTATTACATCATAATTTTTAGGTAACCACTGAAAAGATGAAGCTGTCTGTCAAAATTTGCTCTAGAGCCAAGGGTAGAGTCCCACTATATGGGCAGGGAGCCACTGCGCAGGAGGCTTTTGGCCAAAAACGTCCTTGGGCTGTAGCCAGAAAACAGGGAAATTCAGTCCCTGCTGTTGGCCCCTTCAAAGGAATAATCCTGTCTGTTTTGAGCAAACAACAGGAAAATTGGTCAGGATGAACAGGACTCAGAAAGACCAGGTTTATGTTGGTGTATGAAATTGGATCTTGTGGTCTGCGAGGATGCACATACAGTTGTTATCCATTGTGTCAGTAGTCTCACGTGGCTGGGGTAGCATTGGTAGGAAAAAAGGGTTAAACTGAGTTCATGGAACAGTAGTCTTGTATCTCCAGACAGATAAAGAGCACTGATTGCATGCATGAAAACTTAGGCAAGCTTCTCCATCACATTTTGGATTTTCACAGGGAAGAGGACAAAGCTTCCTGAACTGCTACAGTTTAGGTTTTGGTTTGGTGGGTGGAAAAGCCTGCTCAGATTAGAGTGGTGGCAGGGTGGGATATATACTGCTGCCTTAAGCTGATAGCCAGAATTCTGTTCTAGGGACTCAGAGCTCTCAGTTGTCATTTGAGAGGGCAAGGTGTTTAATTGTAGATGGCACTTGGATGAAATCCTTTCCTTGCAACATAATTATGTGCTTCTTAAAGTGCCTTTTCTTCGTGATGTAAGATGACGAAAGGAAGGCAGACTCACTAAGTTTTCTGCAGCTTTGCACGCGCCATTTTTCTTAAATAAGGCAGAATCTGCTTTCTGAGACACACCGCTGGGCTTTCTTCACCTGAAATTGCAGATCAGGAGGCTGGTGAGAAACTGCTATTCGGCACAGTTGGAATCTGCTGCTTTTGCGTCCCCTTCTGGCTGGAGGAGCTGGTGTATCACAGCACACGCAGCTAGGTGCCAGCACCAGCTCACGTTTGCGTTTGCCTGACGCGTGTCTTCCTCAGCGGTGCCCGGGGCAGCAGCAGCTCCGCTACACCATGCACTATTTGCATACACTAACTAGATGGGCTATAATTGGCCTTCATTGATTTTGTTTTCATTGAGCTAAAATAGAGTCAGAGCTTCTTAGGCAAGAAGAGCTGATTGATTTGTGGTAGGATTCAGGACTATTCAGTTGGAGGAATAATTAATTATGTTCTTATTTAGTAATTGTCAGGGTCTAAGTTTACTCTTACCCTTCGAGTAGACACTGCTAAATTTGCTCTCTAGACTGTGTCTCTACTTCTAAAAGCTGGGATAAGGTGCCAGCATAAAGAAGAGAGTTGTTTCCTGCTCTATCCCTTCATTACCACTTCTTTTTCTCCCTGCACTTCCTTCCTACTGATCCATATGCATGACGTTCTTCTTTCTGAGTGTTAATTGATCAGCTCCATTCTCTGGCAATTTTCTTTTAAACAATTCCAAGAAAACACCTTTTTAACCAAAAGGTGGAAAACAAAAGAAAGAAATAATTGCTTAATTAAGAAAAATTGAATGCTAACCTGCTGTTAAGACTTTTATGATTTTTTTGTTCTAATTCAAGCTCTTGCCCAAAAGAAATGTTGTTTTCTTATGCTGAGTGTGGATGTTGAACAAATACACCTGTGTAGCTCAGGAGCTGGAATGTGTTGATTGTGTGATAACAATGATGATAATAAGTGTGGTAACAATACACTCATAAACTTGAAACAGTGGATATGTTTGTGTGAGTGAGCTAGTTATGGTCTTGCTGAAACTAGCAGGGTGCTTGTCCTTCCTTGTGCTTTTCTCATGAAGTATCCATTTAATTAAACATTAGCACTGTGTAAGCAGACAGTGCCTTAGAGCAGAGGCAGATTTTACGAGCTATTTCTGTAGAGTTGAAAGCAAGGTTATAATGGCCACATACAGCAAGGTTAGCCTTGGCACATACATAACAAAGATGAAGTTTAGTACATTTTCTCCTCTTCTTATCTTGCCCTTGCAGCAGAACATGGTGGCAACGTTTGCGAGTGCTTTTTAAGTGGTGGATCTTATTATGAATAATAATGTTAAACACTAATGAATTGAGTCCAAGTGGTTTCTGTGCTGCTGCCAGGAATGCAGTGCTCAGTAAATACCTTGCACGAAGCAAGCAAATGAAAAAGGAACTCCCTGGACAAACAACCAAATGCAAGAGATCATTCTCTGTAACAAATCAGTTCTTAAATAGAAGGGTCTTCCACCGGCTTCACCGGATGAAGCCTCCTGACTCAATGAGTGCACTGAAGTGGACACAATTGCCAATGATAAGTAGGACACAACCCCGGAGTGGCCTCAAGTCCTTTGCAACAAGTGAGTTTGTAGGGGTGGGAAAATCAGAAGAGAAGATTACTGAAAAAATAACAGGGTGCAAAGTTATCTTGGCCACTGGCTCTGTGTAAAGGGTCAAGTCCAGCAGCTCCAACCTTTACTGAGCAGGTGAAGCCAAAGTGTGCAGGTTGACTCCTGCATGCTCACTGCCCACTGTACTAGAAAAGAAGCAATGCCACTGCAGCTATTGTGTCTCAAGCACACATGGGTAGCATTTTTATTCAGATGGAGACAGTGCTTCTAGAGCCTTAGTTTGGAGGTGTTCACAGGGATGCAGTTTGCTCTGGGGGCACTACCACTTTGTATGAAAGTTGGTGGAAATAATATGAAACTGCCATGGAAAACCTGCAAAATTCCTTTTCTAATGTGTTTTGCAGGAAAGAATTGAATTAAAAAGGAATTTAACAAAAATGGCATGTTAGAACTCAGCAGTGTTAAGATTTCTCCTTTCTTCCACTTTAATTTTCAAGGAAAAGCAGGAGAAACACTTTGACAGGGAGAAAGATCTTCCCAGTCATCCGTTAAAAAAAAAAAAAAAAAGAAAGAGGATAGAAAGAAAGTAGATTCTGAGATTTTGTTGCATTTTTTTTCTATTTTGGAAAGAAAGATTGGGATTTTTGTTGTTTTGTGGGTAGTTTGGTTTTGTTTTTGTTTTTTCTTATTTAGAAAAATGGGCCAGATTTCTTTGAGAAATATCATTCCTAATCATTTCCCAGATGTGAACAAACATCTTTAGTCTTACTATATTGAAGGAGCTCCCACAGAGAGGGGGGGAACTAGAGGCAAGGTTCTTTAAACTGATGTCTGAGTGGACTTTGAATGCCACTCAACATAGGAAAAATTTCCCAGATTGTGGCGAAGTCATAGGTAGGTAACAGCTGCATGAGATCAGGGGCACTTAGGTGCTGTATAAGCTCTCCTGGATGCTGCTGGTGCAAGCAGCCACCTCTGGATACCACGTAAAGCCCTTCTCCAAGCCTTACTGCCCCTGCAGATTTGTGAGCTGAAAACCCTTTATTTCCTTGTTTGCTGCCTCACTTTTCAGTTAAATTGTCTTTTACCACAGGTGGTATTTATGGACTGGACATACACACACCTCGCCATTCACCCACCCCCAATGCCTGACTTGCCCTGACATGTAGGGTCTCAGACCTCTGGCTGTCAGGAACTGTGCTTTGACTGGGAAAGAAGGTTATGTGGGAGTCCTTGGAGGTTGGAGTCTGAAATAAAGGAGGTTTAGGGGGCAAAATGAAGTAGGAGAAACAGCTGTGTGATCTTATGGTGGTAAATCTAAGTCTGTGCTGACCAGCATGTTCCTTTGAATTGGACACTCCCATTACATCATCTCTGTTATTCTCTTTTTGGCAGTCACTTTGCCCTAAATAATGCTTTATATTACACTGGATGGTCCTGTTTTGAGAGCTTAAGGTCACAGACCTCACCATTTCCATAGTGGTTTTTCTCTTCTCTTTGCTGCTGGCCTGTTTGAAGGAGCAGAAATGCATTGCATTACCTTTTTTTTCCCCTGTAGAATCTTCCTATGTAAGGTTGAGATGGCCCACGGTAGAATACCTTTTTGTTAAAAAAGTGAACGGGTGCACCACAGCACAAGACAATTAGCACCACTTTGTGTCTGAACGTTTTCTAGTATGGAATTAACTTACACATGTGCCTCCTGGGACTCGTGTGATTTGTGCTGCCATCTTGCTATTTGTTCTGTGTCAGAGTTCACCCATCATTTCAGAGCAAGGAAGGCAGGAGCTGGGGTATTTTGCACTTGTGCTTTCTAGCTTTCATATACTAGAAGAAAGCCTGAAGGCTCCTGCTTCATTCAGTTTAGTGAAGGCTGCTTTCTTCGCTGCATATGCATCTCTTGGATTGGATTCTTATATATTTTTGCCTTGGGACAGAGGTAACACTTAAGGAACACCAGTGCATTTGTAAAGGTTGCCTGGTTTTGTTGCTGTTATAAAATGAACCTGAATTCCAAGTGCTCAGTATGAATTTTTCTTTGGCTTTCACTGAAAGCACTAATTAAACGTGTTTACAGGCCTTTTGAACTTCATGTATTTAAGGTGGACTAGAGCTTCAAAATCTTGTCACTTCTACTAGACTGATTGCCTTGCAAAATGAAGAATTCTCTATGCTGATATGCCCTGAGTAATGAATGATCAGCTTAGAAGATGATGAGTACCTTGGGGGTTGTAAGAATTATTGGCCTGCCTACCCTGGAGCTTCAGCTATTGAATTGTAAAGATAATGAATGATTAATTGATCTCATACTTTGTACTTAACTTAATTGGTATCAGTGCTTTGGCTGCACTGGCTGCTCTAGCAGCTTAGAAGATACTCATCCTGAGACAAGAACTTAAAAAAACCAAAAGTGAATGGGCACAGGGCAAGGAAGCAGAAAGTGCCACCTCATTGGCCCACATAATTGTTGTGGCCAAAATAGGAATAAAGGGAAGAGCTGGGAAAGGGGATTACAGCAGGAATCCTCCTAGCTGAGAAGATGTGGAAACTCACCCATCCTGAGAGAAGAGCTTCTCCCTTACGAACTAAGACTTCATTTTTTTTTCTTTTCAGAAAAATGCAGAACTAATGTTAAATGTCTGAAGTTTCCTTCTCACACTGTACTGTCATGTCAGCCTCTGTCTAAGGAAGAGGCTGACACAGGTGCCTCTCCTGGGTATCTGCTCCTTTAAAAATTAATTTATTGCAGTGAGCTCCAGCTGCAAGGGCTTGTTACTGCGGTTGTGTTGTTTCCTCTTCCTGGCATTAGTGCTCAGGTGTTCTGTGTCCTTGGTAGATTATTAAACCTGGGCAAGTTATAGAAGTAAGTGGCTATTAAAAGAGGCAATTGGCTACAGTAAGTCCATGTTAGAAACCAAGTTAGTTCTTGTAAAAAGTATAAAAGTTAGTTCTTGCCTTTGTATTTGTAACCAGTAAATCCCTGTTTTCCGCCACTGTTTGTGTGGTATGTAAAATAACTTGCCAGGTCTAAAGGGAGCACTGGCAGCTGTGCAGCTCTAATCTTATGTGCAGCAAGGGAAAGTCACAATCACATTTTGTCTAACAGTCTGCCAGAAACCATCACACATTCATTTCACAAAGTGGAAGGATAAAGCTCTGCAACTCCTTGTGTAAACAGAGAACAAGCTGTAGAGCTACATTGTCTTCCTTACTTCCTGATGAAAGGAGAAAGGATCCCATAATGACTTGCATCAGAATAAGATGCTGGAATAGAAGCTTTCTGGGTTATTCACCCATCATCTTGCCAGGTGAAACTTCGTTTTGATGGAGATGATAGTAGTAATGGTTAGAATTGTTCCTCTTGTGGTATTTTCTCACTAGTTTGGAAGATAGCTGAAGTAAAGCTAGTAAAATTGCACTTGAAAATGGTTGGATGGATGAACTTCCCAATACTTTGGGACAGGGTACTGACTTGGGCAAAAATCCCTAGAGCAAAGAAGTAAAGATTTCTACCAGTTTTTGCAATGGACAAACATCTGTCTTTAGTGGCCTAGATATGTGAAATGTTGCCAGTGGGAAAATAAGTCAGTTTTCTAATGTGCTGTGTCTGCTATTGCAACTTAGGAATAATTGCCAATATAAGAGTGGAAACAGATACAAATGATTATGTTACGGTGTGAACAAGTGGAGGTTATGTTAATCTTGGTATGAAGAGTCCATGTATGTTAATAATGATCAAATTAAATTGCTCATTAACAATCATCATAAGTAATATTGATCTCTACAGCACTTTCCAACCAGATGCTCCAAAATGTTTTATGGATCTTTGACAAGGTAAGAAATTTTGTATAGCATAGGTAGTGATGGGGGGCTGGAAATTAATTCTAGGGTCATAAAGACCCAAAAAATTTCAGTGACCAAGACCAGGTCATCCTGAAAAGAAGTAGGATTTCTGGTTTAGTCTGATGCATGAAAATACGTGTTCACTGGCATTGCCATAAAGTGACTGTCCTGGGTTACCTGCAGTTGGAAAACTGCAACAAAACTTAGTCACTCTGTACACTTCTTATCCTGCTAAGGAGCCACTTCCTCTTTGTGCAGACTTGGGCATGTGAGATGCACTCAGAAGATAGCAAGCATTGTGTATTTCATAGCAATAATGTGTGAAAAATCTTTTAGGTTGGTTTTCGAATTTGTTTCTACTTCAATTAACTTTTTTAACTGCATGTCTTGTCTCATAAAATGATGAACACTTTCCAATTTATTGAAACAGTGGTTCTATAAAAGAACAATATGCTTGAGCAATTCTTTGTACTGATACATCATCATCAACCTTAGTAATGAGTGGGAGAGAGATAGGGCTGGTTTTGGTTCCATTGAAAACATTTGTAGATTTTATCAGGACCAGATTTTATTAAAATTGCAACAAACTTTATAGAGCCCAATATACGCTTCATTAAGGGAACATTACCTTACAATTATGATTAATTAGATTAAACTTATGAAAGTACGTTATTTGTTCAAATCAAAAGGGTGGCAGGGAAGAATGATGGATGATGAAAGAGTGTGATAAATGAAGAAAGCAGCTGAACTAAATTGAATGTGTATTCATCCGTTTTCACTTCATAACTAATGATAAATTGAGCATGTCACATTTAACAATACATGTCTGAGCTTAAGCACAGTCCCAGCTCCTGTAGTCTAATGTCTTTTGTCAGGTAGCTGCATTCAGGGGACGTGATATTTTGTTTGGAGAAACCTACGCAGTTCATTATCTATCTGTCCCTGCAGCTAAAATCGCGAATGAAAGCTCTTGCTCTCTCTTGAAATGAAATCACGGAAGTCTCAATTAGGATGGAGTTGTCTAGGAAGCAGAATCTGACTGTGAAGTGTTAATTTGACTCGAAAAGCAAGTGATGTATTGAAAATTGTGTGTTGTTGACAAGAATACGTTTTGGGATAATTGCGAACTTGAACAAGCCTGTGAGGTCAGAGTCTCACTCACAGGCTCCCAGGCACTTGTTGTGCAGCCACATGAGAACGATGCCATTCAGCACCAGCTGAAATGTGTCAATTTGGTTTGAAAGATGCAGGGACTTTGGGCAATGCCTGGGTGCCTTGGGATGGTTTTGCAGGCTTCTTAACTTGCACCACATTTTCTGATGATCAGCCTAGAAAGCAGTTTTCCTGATGGTAATGAGGAGTTCTGCTTGTATTCTTGAATTCTTGGTTCTAATAGATGTGAAGCAGGATGACAGTAACAGGTGTGTACTGAGTCTTAATTTTGTTGTCATCAAAACCAAAAAGGAAAACATTTTGTTCTGGGATCACTAAAACATTTGATCAACATTTCATATCAAAAATGTTGTTTTAGCTGACTTCATTGCTCCATTCCTGGTCCAAAACTCTTCACACATATTAGGCCTAACTGAGTGATGATGTATTAAGCTGCTGAGCTACACCACAGATGAATTTTGGGCATGAGATGTTTAGCATTTCCAGGAATAGTTCAGCTGTGATCCCACAAATCCTTGTGTGCTGTAGAGCACAGAGTGAGGAAAGGCTGTTATATAGTTTTAGGGGGTTATAGGAAGTAGCTGCAGAAGAGCTGAATGCATGAAACAATAGCTGTGGTCCTCCAAAACTGAAGTGGAAGAAAGTCCTGCATCTCTTAAGAGCACTGGGCATTAAAGGGTGTCCTGTAAATGGACAACATATAAAACTGGAGAGCCGTGCATGATCGTAAATGTCATGTACAGGCATAGCTAAAGAGTATAGGAAAAGAACAGTCTCTTGCATTTCTCAGGTGATTAGAAGAGGATTGCTTTAGTTACTGTAGTTTGCTTTAGAGCAGAATTGGAGATTCTTTTTGCTCCCTGTGATGTTCTTCAGATGTTCTCTGACCCCTGTGATGTTCCTCAAATGTTCTGTGACCCCTTCTTGCAATCAAATCTCTTGACATGCCAACTACAATCCTTGTCTTTTGCTTGGAGCACCCTAGGGAGTTTCAATGACAGTTATATTTTTGGTCTTCCAAGTCGGGAGTGGACCAAACTTTATTTGTCTACAGTGCTGCCTGCAAGACTGGATACTAAACAGGTTCCAGACAATTAAAGGAATTTAAGAAAGTTAGTGATATTTAAATTTGCCAACCACTCTAAATTTAATGGCAGGAGGAAAGGAGTTACTGCATGTAAAAGTTAAGAAAAAAATACAGACTATGAAATAAAGGGAAGAAAATAATGCTAAACTTTTCAACCAGTTTTAGTAATAACACTGTTGCCCCCTAGACTGATGCCAGTGCTTTAGATGACTGCTCAGTCCTGGCCCTGTATGCCTGAGTGCTTTATGCTTAAGTGCCAGGCACCACACCTGGATGAAATGGATGTGAGGGAACTTCTGTGAAGTTGTCTTTGCTTTTCCTTTACCTGTTTCCCAGGAATGCTGTAAAATGCTTTAGTCTCTTTGCCTGAGGAGTGCAATAGAGAATTTCTTTCTGTGTAAGTGAGTGATTTATTTACACCTGTAACCACCATCCATAAAACCAGAACCTTCCTCAAACCATTGAAGCCTCTACGCTGGGAAGGCTGTGATAACAGATGGCATGGAATTGTTTCCAGCAGTAAGGTTATTGGGAGTAGGATTCTGTTCAAATGATGGAATTTGTAGTGAAATTAATTCTGCAATTCAGCTGTATAGTTCATGGCAAGAAAAGTTTAAGGAATGTAATGAGAGTCCTGTGAAAATTGGCAGTTTTATTTATCCCTCATTCCATTGATGTGGTTTGGTGGAAGGTTTTTTCATGTAGGACACATGCAAAGAGCTAAATTTGTGCTTATCCCTGGCTGTTATTAGCAGTGCTTCTCCAACAATAGTTTATAGTTGCCACAGAGATATTTCTGACTCTGACCTGACTGATTGAGGTGGATTTTTTTGGAGAAGTGATCTGTGGCGTGTAGATATTTAAGACCTTAGAAGCTGGAGGTAAGTGGACTGCTTTAGCAATCTAAAGTCTCAGTATCTCAATCCCTTTTTTTATTTTTAAGGTGAGACTAGATTTGAATGAGAAAGCAGGGTGTGAGGTGCTGAGCTTCTCTTTGGAATATTCCCACAGGCTCTTTGGGAAGAGAGCACTGCATTTACTGTGTCTCTGCATTGCCATCAATACAAGCCCCTTTCCTGTGAGCACTGCTCTGCTTAAGCTGCTTCATTCTGTTTTAGAAAATAGTGAGATTACTGAGTAAGGTGAGAAGAACTCTTCTAGAGAAAATGCTGCAAATGGTTCAGCTCCCTTGAGATCATTCCTTTGTTGTGCCACCATTTTGGTAGCCCAGTTAGAGAGTGCTTGAAAGGAGATAGCTCTGAGTATTTTCTTGACTTCAGATTCCTGCAAGGCTTTGCAGTGTGAGCTCCTGTAAAACAGAGGTACTGTAAATTACTCCCTTCTTAAAAGGTATCCTTTTATTTTTAAAAAAGCATGTAGGACACTTCCCCCAAGGCTGGGTGGAAGGAGAAGGTGCAGAGCAGACACGGGTGCAGAAATCATTAAAGTGAAATGTGAGTCATGTTCATTAAAGGCAAGCCAGCAGAATGTCTTATATTAGTGGCTGCGTAATGATTAGAGCTTCCTGTAATAATGATGATGGCGATTCTACTATATGAATTGAACATTCATTCTAAGTTAATTCACATCCTTTTAACTAATCAGTTATTTAAGGGAGAAAAAAAAAAGAAAAAAGAAAAAAAGGAGATTTTTTTAGCTCATAATTTGAATAGACTGATCAGAAGAATGCTGAAATAGCAACCCTCCCTCTGTGCTGGGGAGATTCAAACACTAATCTGAATTGCAATTTTGTAGTTATATTTATTTATTCATAATTCATTGCATCTCTGCTAAATATTACACCACTCTCCCACTGGAGATTATCTATGTCTTCACTAGCAATATGTTCCTAGTCAAAATGGTGATAAAGAACTTTATTTTGATGTGAAATTATTTGAAGAGAATTTTACTTTGATTTCTGTTATTCAGAGATATAGCAGAGAAACAAATGATTTACTGTTTACCTTACAAACTTCTCTATTTTTGAGCAAGAAATCATGATCTACAAATATTTTTCATCAGGAAAAACAATAAAATAGGTGCAGAATTATTTATTGTATGTAAGACATACGAAGCCAGAATAATAAGATGAAAAAGAGGGCAAAAGATTTAGTTTAAATATTGAAGGAAAACTTTAGTGGTGGCAGTCATGTCTTTGCAGTAGTCTCTTGACAGGGAGGAAAATCTGTGGTTAAGGGTGTTTAAGGATACCCTGGGGGATAAAAAAGCCCCAGCAGTGATGCCTAAAAGTGTGATTTAATGTAATTTTACAAGGTTTTAGAATCATATAGACTCTGTTCAGTTACCCTGATTTTTAACCCTCAATATTAAAGCCTCTTTCTCACAAACTGTAAGCTTAGTCAGGGCCAAGCTATATTCCAGCAGCCACCTGCAAGATAACACAAGACAAACACCGAGGAGGCCTGAGAAGGGGGCCCATGACGAAGGGGGTAGATTGGCAGGGCTTTGGGTGGGCATTTGAGAGAAATGAGAGCTTATGATTGGATGTCCATGGGGGGTATAAAAACCCTGAGACTTCCTGACCTGGGGGTCAAACCCCCTTGGGTTTGATCGTAGAAGCTTCTTCTAATAAAACCCTATATCTTTCTCCATTAACTTGTCTGCAGTGTGTCTCTGTTCACAGGGGTACGCAATCACAGGCATCAGCAGAATGGAAGATGGATACAAGAAACTAATTGGTCTTTTGCACTTGCAGCTTTGGCCATTCTGAGGATCCAGATTCATTAGCAAGTTGAGGACTTAAGAAGTGTTCCATTGATGTCAACTTCTGCATGTCTGCAATTCACCTGAACAATTTGAAGTCTGAGTTAATAAGGTGGGTTGTCTCATTGTATTATTCAATACCTTTGTCTTTTAGTCAGAATAAATATGTCAAAGAAAAGTTTTGGTAGAGTTAGATATAAAGGTTGCACAGAATTCCTTAGAGTTGTAGTTTGAGTCCTGCTTAGAAGTAACAATGAATTCTTACTATGAATTCCCTCCTGATCAAAGGATTGCATTTATTAAAGTATTTATAACACTGCCATATATTTCAAGATTAAACTAGTCAAAATTTCAGGTTTGAACACTATAAAAACTTGAAGGAATTCCACTTTATGTGAACCGAGAGGTTCAAGTGAAATTCAGATTAGTATAATTTGGATTAGCCTTGGAAGATACACTCTAATGCCTTTGTACATTCAGGTTTGTTCAGCTGAGTTCTAGCACACAGTAGCCTTTACAGCTTAGCTTATGCACAACTGCAAACATGTACATTTGGAATAACTTTTCATAATTTACTCTTTAGATTACGCTGTTGTTTTTAACACAGTGCAATCTGCAAATTATCTTCTATTCAAGTCATTGTAGGTATCTGCTTCCTTGTAAATTATTCACAATGAATATCTGGTTATTTGAGATGTAAATCAAATTAGTTTGGAGAATGTTTCCTTTCAGATGCTGTAACAGATTTTGGGGAACAGCTGTGACCGGAAGACTGGCTGCCACTGGGTCTGCCTTGGAGGGCCTGGCAGTGGAGGGAGCTGTCCAGCCTTGCTTTCTGTATGAATCTTGGAGAGGTGAGTCTTAATGTTTCTTTAGTTTTCCTTCAGAGGAGAGCTTTTCTGTTTTCCACTCCAGAAGAACAGGAAAATACTGCAGTCAAAAATGCTCTGAAAGAGCAAGACCAGAATCCACCTCAGATTAGGCTTAAATAATCTTTTAATAAAATAGCAAGTACTAACTACCTTAGTTAAAATAAACTGAAATCCTAGCACCTTACCTCTGATGGTGCAGGTTACGTACTTCAGGGTATAACTACGTTGAAATATTCTCTAAAACATGGTCTTCTCCTCACCTATATCACCAAGAAAAAAGTCTCTTGAGATTTCTCATAGGTATCACAGAATCATTTAGTTTGGAAAAGACCTCTGAGATTATTGAATCCAACCTTTCAGTGATCACCACCTCTTCAACTAGACCATGGCATCCAGCAATTTTGAACATCTCCAGGAATGGTGACTCCACCACCTCCCTGGGCAGTCCATTCCAATGCTTAATATCCCTCTCCATGAAGAAATTCCTCCTGATGATCAACCTGAACCTCCCTTGTCACAGCTCGAGGCTATGTCCTCTTGACCTGTTGCTGCTTGTCTGGGAGAAGAGGCTGCCCCCCACCTGGCTACAACCTCCTTTCAGGTAGTTGTAGAGAGTGATAAAGTTTTCCCTGAGCCTCCTTTTCTCCAGGCTAAATGCCACCAGCTCCCTCAGCTGCTTGTTATGGGACTTACTCTCTAGACCCTTCAGAAAATTTACTAAGCAAACAAATGTTTTATTTATGGTTTGAGAATATACTGCTAATCACTGCTGGATAGTCTGGAGACAGAGACCTTTGAAAGAAAGATATTTTTTTTCCGTCCTAAAATAGCTTTTGTTCAGCTGCTTCTCAAAATTGAGTTGTCATCAGACTGCTTTTTCATTTAGTTCTTTCTGCATAACATCTAATGTAGGGAACTATTTCTGGCAAGGTACTAACTTAGGTAGTTTCTGAATGCCTCCGGTAATCTTAGTGGTTTGTATATGCTTGGATGTGGGTCTGGAAGACATGATATATAAAGGTTCGGCATAGTAAATAATCTTGACCTGAAATCTGTCAGACTTTTCTGAATCTATTGGTGAATGGTGGAGTCTGAATTCTGGGTGAAATACAGTGGTCTGGCAGCATGCTGTGCAGTTTTGTTCTTCTTGGTAGGCTTAAATGTTCTGGTCTCAAGCCATATTGCCTCTCAGAAGAGTTTGTGTGCTTTCATTGTCTTCACCGATGATACTACGTAAACAGAGTTGTTATGCACTGTGACATAAATATCGAAGGATGCTGGCTGTTCTAACACAACACTTACCTGAAGTAGAATATGTGGCAAGGCCTCCTATATTCTGTCTAGTGTTTGCATGTTGCAGTGGCAGACAGGGGGATGTTAGGAAGTAAATCAATAGTCGAGGATGATAATGGTCAAAAAAGAATGTTCACAGACCATAATTACTGATCTTTTGGCTTTATTTTTTTTGTCAGCGAATATAATGTTCTGATGAAGTTACAGTTTAATTAACCTCATCTTAACAGTATCCAAAAGCCAATGCTTTGCAGGAATCAGTCATGCCCTGTCATCTCTCTACAGTGATGTTGCCATCAGTCTTGTTTGCTGTAATCTTCCTGTGTTGACTGTGAAAATTGCATCCATCCCGCTATAATACGAAATTCATGAAGATCTCTGCTTTTGAGCAACTGTCAAAAGAGCTACTTATCGTTCAACCTGAATGTTCATGTGTTTACATTTTGCTTTGTGGGAAATCACTTGGAAAAAAGAGATTTTCTCCTCCCTCTCCTCTTGCTTTCTTCCTTTGACTGCCTTTCCCAATGCTCTCCTTTACTTTCTCCTCCCTTTCATAACCTCATCTAGATACCTATTAGCTCTCTCTTTCAATAGCACTGCTCTGGCTTCCACGAAAGTGCTTTTTAATGTAGGAGATGTACTTCAGCCATAACACCAGGGTCACTTTCTGAGTAACATTTTATGGGATTGATTAAACTTTAACACCATAACTGTTGACTTTATAGGCCAAGGAAGAGACACTGAGTGCTAAGCTCTGGATAATTTGTGCTTCACAATTTTTTAAAATCAGATAGAGATGGAGTTTAATGTGTTTGATAAAGCAACCCTTTATTTTTGATGCAGTGTGTCCTATTTTAAAAGATCCACAACATTTTACATAAAATAATGCCTTCAACAGTAAGGAAGCAGAGTTATAGTAAATAATCATATATATGTATAAAAAGATGTTTAGGTCCGTGAGAATAATATTAGAAGAGATTTAATTTGTTTTTTGCTTGGCTCCAAATTTGAACACCTCATGTTTTTTGTTATTGCTATAAAGTGAATGAATGGTTGCTTTTGGCTGAGACTTGTTGTTGCAGAAACATTTTGTTCCTTCTCAATGCAGATTCTCTCCTAGCAGTGACTTTGGTAGGACAGAAAAAATGGTGGTTTGCTAAATTAACAGAAGACCCTCAGCTCTCCTTAAATTTCTTTTTTTAGTGTGCATGGTTGTTGCTGCTGAGAAATTGTTGGACAGTAGTACCTCTTGACATATACCAAGAAGGAAGATGAGTGTGAAGGAGTACTTGATGGATGAATGTGACTGCAGATACAGTTCCCAGGTGGGTTGCAGTCTCACATGACTTAAAGCAGCTGTTGCCGTGAATGCCCTCCTCCCCCCACAAAGCAGGACTCCGAGCCAGGTTGATATGGGGTAAGGTAAAAAGTAAGGTCCTTTAATAACAGGCTAAGTGTCCACAGGAATACAAGATGACATGCATGTGTCTAAGCTTTGATTTCCATAGCTTTTATAATATGATTCCTCCAATCACTACAGTCCACATGTCCCAGTTCCACCTCTGTCCCCTCCCAGGTGCCACCCCCCTGAATTGGGTCTGGAGTCGGCTGAGACCCTCCGTCTTCCTCTTTCTCCTCTTCCTCAGCGTATAAAGGTCTTTGGACGTCCTCCAGGTCTTTGGGTCACTCTGTTCTATGTTTATGTTAGCTTCTAATCTGGCACCTTGAGAGAGAGACTAAATACTGGTAAATTTAGAGGCCTGTTCTCGGAGCAGGGGTTAGAGATAGGGAGGAATCTTATTCTGTAAGCTTCTCACTAAGTATTAACTCACTACAAACTACTGTGTTTCTAAAATCTACAAAATGTGAAAAATCAAAAACTAAAAACCCCTCGGCATCACAGCCCATGTGTGATCTTCT